>CAUYSK010083985.1:0-31113 GCA_963575035.1 Avahi laniger | reverse complement strand
TTCTCAGTCCTATTCCATTGGTTTATGTCTCTGTTCTTGTGCCAGTACCATGTATTTTGATTATTGTAGCCTTGTAGTATAGCTTAGAGTCTGGTAAATTCATGCTTCTCAATTTTTTTTTTTTTTTTTTTTTGCTTAAGGTTGCTTTGGCTATACAGGTTCTTCTTTGGTTCCATACAAAGTGTAGAATTATTTTTTCTAGATCTTCAAAATGATGTTGGTTTTTTAATAGGGATGTAAACTCCCTAGGGGTGGGAGTTCTCCCTCTTCTATTTGCTGCTCTATCCTGCAACACTCTCTGGCACATAATAGAGATTCAGCAAGCATTTGTTGAATGAATGAGTGAAAATGTAGCATGGAAATCAGTGCAAAGAGAAAGTTACACTAGATTTGAGACATGAAAGCTAAAGTAAGGGGAAGAAAATAACATATGGGAACCAAATAGAGTTAACTTCAGGTGTGGCTAGATATACAGCATCAAATGATATAATTCTTTCTCTCTTTCTCTCTCTACATTTTCAGCTCTGTCAGCTTTGCTTCCCTCTTCTGAGCCTCATTCTTAAACAAGCTCTTTCTGTGGTTTTTATATGAGAACAGACAGAGGGAATAGTATTTGTAAAAATAAGACGAAGTGACAAAGCATGCCTGTTGAGGGGGCTAGCCCACTCAAAGTGCAAGCTCGAAAAGACTTAAAGTGAAACCAGCAGAGGGCACAACCCCAGAATGCAGGCAGTTTGTCTTAGGAAAGTGTGTCAGCTCTATCCTGAGGATAATGGGAGCTTCAGCAGGTTTTAAGCAAGTGAGTACTTTGCATATTTGAGAAGATCATTTTGGCTGAAGTAGTAAGAAAGATTCAGGCTGAGAAAATATGGAGTTTGTAAGACCAGTTAGAAGACTATATGTGAATCTAAGGCTTTGCTCGGCTCTGCTGCTCCATGAGGAAATCTTCACAGATTTCTGGCAAAATGAGAGCAGTAAAGACAATGCAGAATTCCTTTCAGTTAATCAAACTCAAGGTAGTCAATTGAAAAGAACATATTTTGATCCTGATGTGATAATTACACATTACAGATATCTAAATGTCACATTATCCCACAAATATGGACAG
This sequence comes from Avahi laniger, assembly GCA_963575035.1. Lineage (NCBI taxonomy): Eukaryota > Metazoa > Chordata > Mammalia > Primates > Indriidae > Avahi > Avahi laniger. The sequence goes on along the minus strand of CAUYSK010083985.1, from coordinate 30,005 downwards.
CTATTGTATATGAATATAAAATAAAAAAGAAAAGAATACATTTTGAAATTGTCATTTACAAATTTTTTCCAACATCAACACTATAATTTGTTTTTCAAAATGCTGGTGATTGTGAATGATGTGCTTTTAAGATATTCTTATTTTGGTAAAATAGCATGATGTCAGTCTTATATCAATAGTGACCCCTATAATCTCTACAATTTTAGAAAAATTTTTACTCATCTGTTAAATTAGTAAGTTTATTCTCCCTGGTTTAAGGAAGAGTTGTGAATATCTGAGCTCAGGAATTGAAAGTGGAGTTTCAAATAAGGGGATGATAGGTTAGAGAGGTATTTAAGAAACAAAATAAATAGGTCATGGTTGGTATGATATCAGGGATAGAGCACTTCTCAGTTATATGGATGCTTCAAGTGTAGATATGAGTTTTTGTTCCTAGGCCAAATAATGCAAATAATTCCCTCAACTATCCATTTTTTATTTTCATATGTAGCTATTTCTTGCATTGGAACTATCATATTTTTTTTCTTTGTTGAGTATAAATATTTCCATCTCTTGAATGAGTAAGTGAAAAACTGATATGTAAAGCCATGCTCATACATATCATCTGGCACTATATATTCCAGAAACAAAACATATCCCTTTTTCATAGAATAGCATGCCATTTGGTATATATTGATTTATGTAAATGCTTGGGAAACCAGAGCTTGGTTTACATTTTTGAATGATTTCTTCACTCTTTAAAGGAAGTATCTTCCAAAGATACATGGCCCAGGGGCCAATATTCATCTTTCAGATTTCAGTTTTATTCAGCAGAGAGAAAGGTTGCTGCTGCTACATCATTGCCTCTTATGAGCTCTTTATTGGGATCATGAAGCTTTATTGGAGCAAATAGGATAGTTTCTGCACACAGAACCCCTCCACCACCTAGCGATCTAATCTAGCTGCCTGCAATTTCTTTGGTAAGGCAAAGTGGGAATCATGCTCACTAAACAGTTATTATCACTATTAAGTGAGAGACCCACTTCGACATGAATTAATTCTCTGAGAATCTATTTACATTCATCAGTCACCTTTGGGAGTAGGATACAGATACCAAGTGTTTTGTTTTTTGTTTTTCTTTTCTTTTTGTTTGCTTTTTGTTGTTATTATTTTTCTGGATGAGTAGAGAACAAGCAGCCAAACCTTAACAACTCATTGTCTTGAAGACGTCTATACTGAAGATTCAGGCAAGAAATGCAAAATGATCTACGGAATATTAAAAGAAAAAATTTAGAAGGACTATTTTTCTTCTAAGTCAAAGGAATAGGACACCAATTAATACAGCTGTAGTCATCAGTGCAATGGGAAAGTGAAACCTACGTCATGTTTGGGGTTAGCACTAGTGGTCTGGGGTAGATGGAAGGTCCATGGGTGTGGACCATAAACACCCAGGAAGGAGGGAGGCAAACACTTGGGGAGAGAACAAGCAGAGGAGATGAGATAAACCCCCAATCAGGAGGTAGAATTAGTGAGGCGTGCAATGTAGCACGATTCATAGGTAGTAGCCATCACCATGGCCGTCAATGTGACCTGAGAGGAGGAAACGGGGAGGGCTCAGAGATGACCCAGGCTGTAGACCATGAAGAGTCCTGCTTCGAAAATTTGGGACTCAGCAAACTCTGTCATCAGGAAAAGGAAGAAAAGACAGGAGATGGACGTTGGAGGCCAGATCTCAGGTTAAGGTGGGGAGGGGAGGCTCAAAGAAAGCCAGTAGGGACTCTAGAGGCAGGAGGATTGGCGGTACAAGAAAAGTTTCTAAGATGAGTGTGTGAACTCACTCCAGGCTTCTACTGGCTGCTTCTCAACTGGGCTCCCCATCAGAGTAGCTATAAAATGAGACACGTTCCTGTCCACTAGTGCCTTGGGGCAATTCTGCACACAACCCCTCTGTCTGTTCTTCATACCAAGTCACCCCCTTTGATGTCATTAATTTACATCTTTCACTTTGGAGTCACTCTTCTTTCTCTGTCTGACCTCTCTGATTTGATTCCTCCCTACCGTACTTTACTTGGTTTCTCTCTCACTGCCACCTCTTGCCAGTAGACCCAAAGCTCCATGAGGCCAAGGATCACCTCTGTATATTTTTCACTGTTTTTCCAGTACCTGGTATAGTACCTGGCAGAGTGAATGGATGATGGAGTCAGTGATTATACATTTTAACTATATTCTCTATACTAATTCTGATATCCCTGCTAGAATGAATGACATCAACTGTGAAGCCCCTTTGCTTGACAATTACTGCACATCCTTTATATCAGAAATCTGTACCTGTGATGAGAATTTGGAAACAGGGGCAAGATAAAAGTGAACAAGATAGAAATTCCATGAGTAAATCAGGGGAGTTGATCATGGTCCTGAGACACACAATGCCAAGTGACATAATCCCAAATATTGACATTCCCCCAAAATCAAACTCCCTAAAGTCTAAAATCCCAAAAATATAAGTCTGTAAAAAATAATTCAAAATTTCTTTAAAAGATATTTATTTATATTTTTAAATGGGTATTGATTTTAGAAATATAAAAACTCAACAGAACCCTTCATAGGCCACTTTACATAATAAGATAGGCAATAGTAACATATATTTTTGTAAGCATAAACAGTATGCTAATGATAGTCACAAAAGTGTAACAATTGTGAGTAGAAAAACCATATTCATAAAGAAATAGGTCAAAAAGAGAAATGTGTACATACATATTACTATGGTTGGTAATTAGATGCACCCAGCTTTGCCACTGCAATCATCTGAAATACTGTGATGGACAACCTATACTTTGACAAAATCCATCAAAAACCACCCTGGACACCAGTGCATCAGTACTGCACCTGTGCCCCAAAAAGCCAACAGCTCAAGAAATTTTATCTTTTACAAATGCAGATGTACAAAAAGGACATCTCTTCATTTATTGAGAATGTTTCAACATTTTAATGCTCAATGTTGTGATAATGTACTTTTATGGAGTCACATTTGTAAAAAATGAGTAGAACTATAAAAGTTTTATACAATTTATACCTCCAGTTTTGAAACTGATGCAAAGATAAAGTACATAGCGTAGAAAATTGTAAAAAATAATGTTGACAATTTAAAATAGTGGAAAAAATCTTTAAAAAGAGAAGACCGACAAAACTAAAAAAAATTATTAAAAATTATAAGGATGGATTATGGCAATCACATGGAGATAGTTCATAAATGCTAGCCAACTTTCACAATCATTAACTTTCATTAATTGTTAATAATTTGAAGTCTTGTATCAGGATGAATAACTTTTTTTTTTCCTCTTAGGACATGACTCTCCTCAGAGGAGAATTCATTTTCTACATGGCATTGCTTTTTCTGAAATTCTTCTTTGAGACAATATACACCAACATAAATATTTCCTATTACACTTTCCCATCTTTTGTGTCATGCTTCTATGTTGTTTTGAGTACGCAGAAATCCATTCGGCGTACACTCACATACGGATCACAGATCTGGCGGAAACAATAGTGGTATTGAACAGCAACACCACTGCCTAAGTGTCTTCCTATCCAACCATGCACATGATTATTTTCAACCAGTCAGAAATTTTGCTGCCTTCTTCACACAAATGCAGATTTAATTCATTAAAAGCTCCTGGGATGTCATCAGCTGGAAGTAATGTCAATGCAGGCAAATGCATTTTTAAACTGAAATTTTCATCATTGCCTTATTATGTGGCCAATCCACTCATCTGACTTTTCTGCCAAATGCAATGGGTTTAACTGAAAAAACAAACTTTATCGTAACACCTGGAAATTCACTGTTAGAAGCCTTGATCACACCTAATTCCAACTCGGTCATTATGGTTTGGGGATTCGGTTGAAATCCATTTTCTTCTGCATAAAGACAATAACAAGGAAATAAATCTCCCTAACATGATGCAACTATTCTGTGATTGTGATTTCCAGGGTTTTAGATATCAAGGATTTTGATCCTTAGGGTTTTTGTCTTTAGAAATTGTGATCCAAACCTGTAAATCAGATATAAGAAACAAGACAGAAACACAGGTTCTAAACAAAGGCCCAGGACAACAGTTGGATTAGAAGCTGGCCAGCTGAATGCTATGTTTGGGCCAGAATGTTCTAAATCTCTCTGTACTTAAGTATGACCATGGGACAACAAAAACAAAACAAAACAAAAAAAGACAACTAAAAAATAAAACAAAGGACAATGTCTTTGAAAGGTGCTAATTGAGTCACAACTCTAGAGAAAGGAGCAAGTTGCGTAGACAACCCCTGGAACTGAAGTGGTGTGATTTTTTTGGCAAGCCGCGCTCCTCTGGAATGCCGATGAAAGGGAGTGACTGTTACATTCTCTAGTACGCGGCCACTCTGTCTTCTGCCCCTGTGGCTCTATGTGACTAGGGACCAGGGACCTTCAACATTATGAGAAAACTGAACTCACCGTTTAAGCACTGCCACTGTGGGAGTGAATACAATCAACGATGATTTACTGGACATTTCCCGAGTGCAAGTGCCTAATTCCCACATTGTGGGAATGCTCAAGGATGATTGGAAATATTCTCCCCTATCTGCACCTAGCAGGTTACCAAATCTAAACATGCAAATCTGACCACATCATCCCCTTCTTGTAACCCTCGCATAATTCACCATCAGCTTCACCATAAAGTACAAACTCCGTGTCCTCATTTCCTGTCATGGTAGGTTTTTGTGACATGCTAGCCATACTGGCTTTCCTTTTATATCTTGAAAACGCCAACGTTGCTTTTCTCTAAGGACATTGCATCTGCTGCGTCCTCTGTCTAGGATCATCTTGCATCAAATCTTAGTACGGGTGGCCCAGTGTCATCATCCTTCAGGTCTCAACTCAAATGTCACTTCCCTAGAGAGGAGTTTTCTATCCTATCAACGATATTATTTCCCATTCATTGGTATGCTTCATCCCAGTGCCTTGTTTTTATTATATTCATGGCAGCTATCACACAATACAGTTATTAATAGCAACCTTTGCTTACTTGATATTAATAATTTGCTATAAATATCACTTAGAAATAAGTACTGAGACAGTGGGAATCTTGCATTCTTGTTCCTTGTTCTGTCTCCATTACTTAGAAGAGGGCTTAGAATAGAGTGGATGCTTAATGAAAGTGCATTGAATAAATGAATGAATGAATGATTTAGGCCTGGATGACAGCAGCCACAACTTGGGAGTTCTTGGAGATGACAGTGAACAGAGCAGCAAAATGTACAAACATTGTTCAAACTCAGGTCTCTAGATTCAAAACTTGTGCTCCTTCTTCTTTGTCACACTTCGGTATTGACCCTGCTGTTCCCAGTTAAATGAATCCCAGGTACCACCACATAAAGCCCAAACTCATCCCAGTGTCTCTTGAAACTTCAGTACAGTGAAACCCTGGCTGCTCATGGAAACAGGCATCTGCGTCTCTTTGCCAAGCTTTTGCACATGCCCAACTCCTATGGCTCAGAATACTTTTTCCTCTTTTTGATATCCTTCAAACCCCTCTTATTGATCATTTCCTACAAGAAGTTTTCCAAGACCTCAATCATCCCATACCTTTCTTTGTATTGTATCAATATACTGCATTACTTCTATCTTTGCAAAAATTCTGAATTTTAGATATTTATGAGCATATTTGTGTCCTGCTTTATACATCGAGCTCCTGGCTATCAAGGACTATGTATAATTTATTACAAGAGACTGTGCAGAGTGGTTGGTTATGTGCATTGTCTCTAGAGTCTTACGTTCAAATTCTCACTCTGCTGATTATTAGCTGGGTGAATTTGAGCAAGATGCTTAATATCTATGTGATTTAATTTCTGCATTTATAAATTGAGGATGAAAAGACTACCAATCTAATAGTGCTATATTTTTAAATAAGTCACTTGGAACAGTATCTGACACACAGTAGCACTGTATCGGTGCCAGTTAGTATTACCTTTTCATTCCTAATTATTTGCATAATTGTTGGCATAGAAGCACTCAGTACATTTTTGAATATAATTGGGGAAGGAGGGAGAGGAAACATGAAGCAGTAATAAAATGCCATATTAGTTTCCTGGGGCTGTCATAACAAAGTACTGGGTGTCTAAAAACAATAGCAACGTATTGTCTCACAGTGGTGGAGACTGAAAATCGAGGTGTCGGTGGGGTCCTTCCTCCTCTGACACTGAATAGTATCCTTCCTTGCCTCTCCCCCGCTTCCGGTGCTGGTGGGCAATCCTTGGGGTTCCTTGGATTGCAGCTGCAGCACTCAACCTCTGCCTCCATCTCCATGGGGTGTTCTCTCCTGGGTTTGTGTTTCCATGTCTATGTCAAACTCTTCTTAAAAGGACACAAGACACATTGAATTAAGGAACCATTCTACTTCAGTAGGAGCTCAACTTATTCATATCTGCAATGACCCCATTTCCAAAAAAAGTTACATTCTGAGGCACTGGAGATATTAGGACTCCAACATATTTTGGGGGATGAGACAATTCAAACCATGACAAGCACTCCCATTTGGACAGTACCTTATAGGTTACATAACCTTACTCAGTGATTTTGCCTGGTGCTCCCTGGTTCTCCCAAACAACTTTGGAGTTAGACAATGTCCTCAGTTTATAAAGAAAAGGCCACAGAGAGGCTAAGAGCTTCCCCAGGGATCCAAGCTACTAAGTAGCATAGAAGAAAGCGAACTCGTGTGTCCTTCACTCCTCCACCAAGACTCTCATCTGTATACACAGATGTATACACTCTCATTTTGTATACACAAAAGCAGATGTTGAGCACCCGCCCTGTGCCAGCCAGCACCACCTGCCTGGAGAAGTCAAGGGAGGAGATGGCTTCCTGACTGCCAGCCTCATGTAATGGATAAAAGTTTCGGCGATTCAGAGGGGACACCACACAGGTTTCAGGGGAGTCTCTGTGTGGAGGTGGTGGGAGACACCTTCTAAGAGAGTCTGCTGGGGATTCTCTCCCCTCCTTCCTCCTGTCCATCCTTCTCTTCCGCCCCCCACTTTCATTCTCTTCTTTCTCCCTCTCTCACTCCCCTTCCTCTTTCTTTCCCTCTACTCTTCCTTCTCACTCCTTACTCACTTTTTGCTTCCTCCACACACATTTAAAGCTATTGACATGTAACCTATGTGTAATCATTAAATATTTCCAATGCAGCAAATCTTTCAGTAACGTGGTTTTGCTCAGCCTTTTTTTGAATTATAATGTTGCTGAGGGAAAAGAAATCGATTCCCAGCTGTGGCCACTATTTTTGTGGAGTTTGCACGTTCTCTTCACATTCACCTGGATTTTCTCCGGGTGCTCCTGTTTCCTCCCACATCCCATAGGTGTGCATGTGAGGTGAATTGGCGTGTCTACATGGTCCCAGTCGTGAGTGTGAGAGTGTGCCCTGCGGTGGAATGGCGTCCTGTCCAGGGTTGGTTTCCGCCTGGCATCCTGAGCTGCCAGTACGGGCTCCAGCCACCTGTGACCCTGAACTGGAATTAGCAGGTTGGAAAATGAATAAATGAATGAGCACAAATTATTGTAAAATAAAAATTTGTAAAATCTAAGATAATCACGCAAATGAACAACAATAAATGATGGAGTATGAAAGCTTTCAGTGAGTCTGCCACATTGGTTATTGTTTATTTTTGAATTGTGTGGTGGTAAGAAATGCTCCTTACAATTTTCACTTTGCAAACATTTATTCCTCAATTCACCCCACATCAAGACTACAACTGCTGTCACTCACTGATTGACCCAAAATTACGTAAATAACTATCTTCTTGTTTTTATTACTCTTTCTTAAATGTATATATAGTTCACATTTATTTTAATTTTTAATCTTAGAAGCGTTTGGGTCTTTATTTAGATGTTTGGTGATGTTTTTGTGATCAGAAATGTGCCATAGGAACTTAAGTCTTGTTTATATCATTAGCCCATGGTAAAATTGGTTTCATTATCCATTGTTTTGCTTAAACCTATTGATGACATTAAGTGAGGACTTACTGTACATATTTCTGAAGAACCTCCCGTCTTAGGACTTTTCAGGGCTGTTCCATTCATTCTGCTCCACTTAATTTAAATTATACTTCTAAGTAGTGGTGCCCCTGTTTTGTAGGCAAAGAGACACACTGAAAAGATTACTTGCCTTACTCAAGTCGACATGCAAACTAGTGGTTTGGAAGATTTTACACAAGGCTAGAGCTCTCTCCCCTCAACTCCACTGTTGCTGGCGAGAAAAGACTGTGGGTGGCAAAGTTACACAATAAACCACACAGGCTCTAACATTGCTCCTGAGATTACTTCCCTTCAGGAAGCGCAGAAGCCTTTCCAGGAGCATGGAGTTGTCTCATCATCTTCTTCCCCTTTCTCCTAGGATGCCAAGATGTATACTTTGTAGTTTGACTTCTTCAGAGTAAGTGGCAGCACGTGAATGTTTTGAAGGATTGACTCACAATAGGCCATCTTGGCCACTCGAGGGGGACTGCCTCCTCAACATTTACAGTCCAACTAACTAGCAACATTAGTACTAGCCTGATGGTCTGCAGTGGCCATATGTTGCACTGTTTTCCCCAGGAGTGAAAAAGAGGATGACTAAAGCAGCCTCTAGTCTTCAGCAAGTTTCCCTGGTAATGAACAAAGCCACTCTGAACTCCGTGAAAACCAACTGGACACATTGCATGGATGAATGGATGCTTCCCGTAAAATAAAAAGACATAGCTTCTTTGCAATAAAAACATCTCTTTTTCCATAGTGTGTTGGAAATTTATTGAACAAAATCTACTGTAGTGAACAGAGCATAATCAGCCTTACCTCATTTCTTAAGAACAATGCCTTTTTGGAGTGTGTAATAAAAAAGCTCTTTAACATTTAAAGTAATGTATAATTATCTGTGAAATCAACTATAAACTCTCAGGACATAATAAACAAAAGAAAATACTGGGAATATTCATCATTTCAAGTGTCCATATTATGCAATTTATTTTGGGATGTGCCATTACTTTTCTATTTTTCATTTTTGCTATCAGAATGTAGGTTAGCCTTAAGCATAATTATGCTTTAGATGCTATAGTTTAATATGAAGAATTATTACTTTATTTTTAGAGTGATTTAGCATCAGGATAAGCCTATTGAACCCACTCTCTTAAACTAATTGTTTTTTCTTTTTGAGATTGTGGTTTGGCCCTTTGGTTTGCTCAGGAATACATTCCCTGGGCATGTGGCTCTACAAAATAGTGCAAAATACAAAAATGGTATACTTGTAACAGATTCTTTGAATTTGTACAAAAAGAGAGATGGAAAGAATAGAAAGGACCGCTGGGTTGGTTGTGTTCCCAGAATTTTAGATCTGGAAGTAACCTAAGACTGACTTGGCTCGAAGCCCTTGTTTTGTGGATTAGGTAATAGGCTCACATTAGTTAAGCAACATTCTTTAGATCACATGGTTTGACAATGGCCATGAGGTTCATCCAAGAGTTGGATCGTTTCAGGTCATCTAACTGAAATTGAAATATGCTCTTCTGATAAGTGAAACACCTCTAGAACTGTGGCCTCTCCCTGCCCTTGCTGAGATTTTATTTCATCAATCAGTTCTTTCCCCTGATAGCTAACCCTACATGTTGGAGCATCTCTTAAGATGATGTGACTCTCATATTCTATAAACCACACCTGGTCCAAATTCTGGCCTCTGGAGAAGCACAGAGAAAGTATTGTCCATGTATCAGCAGACACTGTTCCCACATTTAAAGAAAAATCCTATGCCCCACATGTTCAAGGGAACTAAATATTTTCCCATTGCTTTTGTGATTATTTTTGGCAATAAGTGACTCAAACACTCCTGGCTTCTGACCCCATCCCAAACTTCACTGGCCAAAAGTCATGTGGCTCGAAAGAGTAAGTGTAGATAAGAACAGAAATCTGGCACTTCAATCCTGCCTTCCTCTTTGGACCTTCTTGACTCAAAACAGACATGATAAAGTCTTTTCTCAGCCACGCCATGGACTTAGAAAATAAAAATATAAGTAAAAAATTCATATCATAAGGGTCCAGGACTGCGTTTCCTCAGTGCTGCCTATTACTGTGGAGGTGGAGAAGTCATTGTGGAATTTAGTATTGTGATCCTGGTGTTTCAAAAAATCTCTTGCATGCCCTTTAGCCAACTTTAACCAACTTCATTTCTACTTGCAATCACTATGGGAACAGAGAGTTTTATCCTTGCTTCTTAAGAACTCTTCATAGTGTTTCCAGTCATTGAAACAATACATCCATTAGGGGTGCTACATCCAGAGTTTTAAGACTAGAAGAGCATGGAACATACAAGCATGAGGCTCCGCACAATCATCTTAGTGGAGGATGGGATTAAAAGCCACCATTTATGGAACACTTTACATAAGTTATTGCTTTTGGTCTTCACAAAAAGCTACATTTGCAAAATAAATAGGCTTTAAGAACTTAAATAACTCGCTGAAGATATAGTATAGTGGAATTGTAAGTCTAAAAGTCTTTTCTGATGCCAGATCTCATGTTTTAGTGACTCCATAAAGGAAATACCCAATAAAGAGAGCCTTGAGTTGTAGGAAGAGAATGTGGTCGATGGCAGGTGGATGTCCCAGAGGAGCTCATGAAGAAACAAAGAATAGCAGAAGAGGCCATGAGAGCAGCATCTAAGGCAGGCACTAAGGCAATATTTCCCCAGCCTCAGATCAGCTTCCTTTTAGCACAGCATCATGGGCAAGGATGTGAGTTCCAACATCAAGTCTTTTTGGTTTCTAACTTGTTTTAATCATCTTTTGGATGAAGAATCCTGGATAAGTTATATAACTTCGCTGTAGCTTAGAGTCCTCACTTGCAATGGAGTGAGGGGCATACATTTGTGACGTCTAATGAAATAATCTATGTAAAGTATGTAGCACAGTGACTAGTACAATGTAGGCAAGAGGCAAATATTAGCTAGCACTTTACTTACTTGGGTATAAAATAAAACTTTTTCTCCCTCCATTTCTCCTTCTCTCTCAGAAGCTCTCCCTTCATTTCTTCTGCTAATTTTTGAGTATCTGTTATGTATCTTGTGCTGTATTAAATACAGGAGATGTTATAAGTTCCAAATAAACGCTTTGGTGGTGAGCGAGTGTTCCATTTAGCTTAGAAATGTCAGTGAAGATTTCGGAGGGAGAAACTCTTGAGTTGGGTTTGGAAGAATACATAGGGTTCACAAATATTTACAATAAGGGAGAGCTTTGTTCAAAGTCATAGAATCTTAGAGCAATGTGGCACGTTTCAGTGGGCCTGAGGTGTTTAATGCAGAGCACAGAGCAGACGTGGAGGGCAGCTGCAGGAGGTGAAGCAAGGTTCCAGGTCGTGCCACCTCAGGGCACGTAGTAGGTGATAAGTTAAGATATCTATTAGGGTTCCTCCACTTCACCCCTATGAATCTGCATAAGTATTGCACTCCTGCTCTCCCATGCCTCAGATAAAGAGGGTTGTTTTAGGAGAAAAACACATACACAGCAGTTAATGTTCAGTTTTTGCTTTTCCAAATAGTCTTTTGAAACTCATGACATAAATAGTTTTAGAAATCAAAAAAGTTTTGTAATTTTGGGATATCATAAATACTGAAAGATTCAGAACATAAAAGTATGCACTGCATCTAACATGCTGTGAAGAACATTTGATGAAAAAGGTTGACTTTTCTAATGCTGAATTTGATACAGCTCCCATAGGTAGAAGGCAGAGATAGAAAGTATGAAGAGAAGCAAAAGTTTAGACATGTGTGGGGCCCCTAGGCCTCAGTTCCTTTCCCTACCTTTTGGCCTGTTGGAGAAGTATAATAGTAGAACTCAAAATTATAGAATATAGAGACATATTTGAGAATCTAATGAAAATTCCACATGGATCATTGTCACAACCAATGCAACAGGTGGTAGAGGTTGTCCAGAAATTTGGCAAAATTTCCTTGCAGTGGTATAGTCAAAAATGTGGGGTGGAATGCAGGGGAAAAGAGGGTCTGAACCGGGCTCTCGAATTTCCCTGACCTCACAGTACCAGAGGAGAGCATGCTCAAGTGTCCCATGTCCTTGGAAGGAAGCAGAAGTTGGCTGAGAGATAAAGTTGAAGGAGTACCCTAAGGATGAGGGAGGGAGGATGAAGAAAGATCACTATGGACTAATGACTGGGAACCAGGAGGGACACAGACAAAATCAGCAGATGCCAGAGAGGGTGTGACGGTGAGCAAGGAACACAAGCTCGTGCAATCCTATATGATTGGCATGACCCAATGCCCTGAGGTTTGAAGTGAGAATCAACACAGAGACATAACTAAAGACAGATGGGAACCCCCAACTGGCTGAAAATATTCTGAAATGATTCAATTTATTCTGAATTGATTGAGGTTAAGTTTTCCTCACTGGGGGAGGAGAAAACAGCATCTCAAAATAGAGATTAGATTTTCTTATTAAAAATAATTTAAGTGTATTTTGCACACCCTCTTTTCTTACATGACTGAATATTTAGAATTTGAAATGCTTATGGCACTGGTGAAAAGAAGAGCTTGGGAAAGAACATATGGTAGACAACATTTGGATGTATAGATGTATGGATGGATGGATGGATGAAGAATCAGAAAACTTCACATTGTTTTTAATTAGATATTTTCCCTGCACTTTTGCCAAGCACTTAAAAAGACATACATGGCATGTGCAGAAAATATTTGCCTGAAACTCTTTTTATTATGTGCACAGAGTCAAGTCTTGCCATCTCCCTTGACAGAATCTGAGCTTCTGACAGCCACAGGTTTATTCTGTGTAAATATGCATCTTCCGCCTTTGGCATTTTGCCTTTTTCTTGTTGTCTTTTTTCTTTTTCTTTCTTTTTTTTTTTTTTTCAGTGTGTACCTCTGGTGTGGGTTAATGGATGCTGAGGCCATTTCAGAACATAAAATCTGCAGTGTCTTTATAATCTATCGTGTGTAACTGGGAACACCCCATCTTAAAAACATTGAGCAGCCTACATTATGCTCATATTAAGGGCAATTATTCCTGAGACTTTGTTTTATAGCCAAAAATCCATTAGATTAGCAATAGCAGCCCTCACACAGACAAATAAAACGAGGATCAGGAGACAGGAAGCCTGGCACTGTTGCCCGAACTGCACCAAAATGGAAAATGGGGATTTGTCGCATTATCGCTAGATGTTAGCCGTAAAGTCTGTTTCTGTAAGTGGATTTAGCCATAGATGAGTGCAGGGACCACCCTGTGGGCCAGATACTCTCTGCCCCAGGGCAAACTCTTTTTTGTGAATGCATTCTGGGCTCCAGCCTCCTGTCCTGAATTTTTTCTCTTGCCGGAAGAAGATTTTCTACCAGACTCATCCTGTTATTCTGCATATTCACTCTAGCCCTGACCTACTTTTCATTATCAGTATCTGGTTTCTTGTTTATATTTTAGAAATCATGGATTTTCTTTCTATTACATTGCAATAATCACTATTTCTCCTATCTCTTTCCTTGGATTCACTTAAGGTAGGATTTGCACTAGTGCTCATTCAACACAAATTCTCTCTCATCAAACAAACAAAAATAATAGTAATGGGACACACCTGTGGCAAGACCTGTGTTACATGGGGGTCAGCAGGACAGGGTAAGCCAAACAGAGTGGTACTGAGTGCTGTGGGCACAGGAAGGAGAATTTCACTGGGAATTGGGAAAAGCTAAAAAATATTGAGGGACAGATAAATCAAAACAGGAAGGGTAAAAATCCAAGTCACTGGTTGGCTAATACCCTCCCACCTCACCCCCGGCTCTGCTCTTGTTTTTCCTGCGTAAGCAGTGAGCTCACCTGCTGCACTTGGAAGGCATCACACAGCATCTGTTGCATGACAGCCAGATCTGAGTAGCTGAAGCATAGGGAATCTTTCAAAAAGAGAATTTAAAATATTGAAAAGGAAAACATTTTGGTTCTCTAATATTTAAAATTCTATTAAAAGTAGAGGATTCAATGTGCTGTAGAGTAATACCTCTTAAAGTATCCACAGGAGAGGACTGGTTTTGATTCACTTTTCCTCCAATTAGTTTTATAAAATACAATAAAATTGAGAGGCGTCCTTTGTCCTCTCACGTGTGCTGGACTATCACGGCATTATCCAATTGCTCTAAATGTTTCTAAGCACTTTCTTTTAATTTCTTTACTTCTCTCGTCACTGACCAGAAACATACATCCAGGGACTGACACAGGTCCATGGACCCCTCTGCTCTCGTTCACTCCCTGGCCCTACACCCTCCCCTGCTGAGCTTGCCTCCCCTGCTCACACTCACCACGGACACACATGCAACCTATCTCGGCCAATGGAGAAGATTCAGCAGGTGAGGCTGGGGATGGTCTTCCCAATATACAGATGAGGATACGGAAAATCAGAAAGATTAAGTCAGACATCCAGTGAGTAGCACATCCAGGACTCCTTTTGGTATCAGGAGAAGCATGTTGTGCATTTTATGAGAATTCAATGTTGAGTGATGCTCAACACTGAAAGAAGGATGTTTGGGGAAATACATTTGCCTAATGCTGCTTACTGCCTTCTCTTCCTGGACATCACAATACTTACTAACGCATCCCGTGGAAAGTTCTGATAAGTCTTGCGGAAAAGACACCTGTTTGAACTTTGTTTTCCAGATATGTTATTACCAGGAAACAGTGTTATTCAAAACTGTGGGAAAGACCCTGCTACCCCATCTGACTTGTTGATAGTGGGTGTAAAAATGGACCTTACTGCTTGTGAGGATTTACTAACTAGATCTAGTGGTCACCTCGAAGAGTCAAATACACCATGGCACATTGCTTTTCCTCTGTCCTATTTATGTTCACATATTTATAGACAAAAGTGCTCGATAATCAGGTATTTCTCAAAAGTGCTTAGAAAACTCCTACTCCCATGGCCCATCATGGCGGTGAGTCTAATAATCGCTCACTGTTCCCTGGACCTAGGGACCATGGAATCTGGTAAACTACATACCAGAAACTTTCTCTGTTATCCCACATGGTCCCAAGAATCCTCTGCAACATCATAAACAAGGCTCCTGTGTATTGCCTGCAGGTTCAACAGGACGCTACTTTCATTTACCAGCCTGGGAACAGTTTGTGAACAGCAGGCTAATAAGTAAGAAGGGAAACAAAAGGAGTCAAAGGAGGTTAGAAGGTCAAATCAAATTGAAAGTGCATTGCTACCTTGCAAGTGTGGCGGCCAAGGGAGTGCACAGCTCAGTTCTCCCTGCTGGAGACAAAACTACTAGGAGTGAAGTTGCCATGATCTCCGGCTGCCTTTCTTTTGCAGTCCACCCATCAGTCAGACCATGGCATGAATTCCCTGGTCTGCTCCCAGCTGATGACTATGTCCAGGCATTACAGGTGTTGAGGTTTTAATGTGTCTCCTGAAGTTCATGTGATGGAAACTTAATCTCCAGTTCAACAGCATTGGGAAATGAGACCTTTACAAGGTGCTTAGGTCATGAGGGCTCTGCCTTTATGAATGGGTTAATGCTGTTATTGTAGGAGTGGGGTCGTGATAAAAGGATGAGTTTGGCCCCCTTCCCTTTCTCTCTCACCCATGTGATGCCTTTCATGACGTTACGACAGTGCAGGAGAGGCTTCACCAGATGCTGGTCCCTGGATCTTAGACCTCCCCGTCTCCAGATCTGTGAACCAAGTAAGCTTCTGTTCATTATCAATTATCCAGACTCTGGCAAGATAAAGTGGATAAAGACATAAGTCAAGACATCCCTGCCCAACATGAGAGCCCCTTTAGGCAATCTTTGCTCTAGGACTTTCCACCGGCCTGGATGAGCTGCTTTCTGTGCTGCACGCACTAACCTCCTCCCTGCCTCACTCCACTCACAGGTGCTAAACCTGCACCCCCACCTGAGGCTCTCTCTGCTTAACCATGCCCCATTTCCTCTCTACTCCAGCAGGCATTTTCCCAGTTTGTCTGCCTAATTCTGTCTCGGAATATTTGCATCTGTTTCTTGCAGGGCTTGAAATGTTGGTACTGGAAGTGGTTCAATAAGAAAGGCAGTAAGATGGAGTTTGGGAACTAGATAACTCACTGTTTATCTGACAAAGAGGCCCAGTTCTGACAAGTGTGTGCATTGGGGACAGTCACTGGTACAAGGTGGTTAACCAATTGCTCCATATGCCATTGGCGATGATGTGAAGGCCCACATCCTTGCTTGTGCAATGATGCAGGTATTGGAAAGGGATGTAGCTAAAAATACCTGCAGAGACAGAGGAGTTGTTGGTTAAGTGTCGTGGCTGCTCTATAGAGGGATAATGAGAAACTGTCAACAGTCAGTTAAAGACTAAGTGCGAGAGCCAGAAGGCCTCTTTGTAGCTTAAAAAGAATTCTTTATCTTCTGCAGTAGAACACAGCTGAAGTGCAAGCACAGGATTTAATGGTCAGAGAGGCGAGTACCAGACACATTTAAATTCTCAGCCAAAGCAGTTATGTGGTGCTAAAGTAAAGGCCCTAGTTGGGAAAACCTGGGAACCTGCAAAATAAAATGGGATATTTGGACAGATACCCGCAAGGTACTTCAGCTCAACAGACTCTCCAGGACCATCAAGCTTGCAGAGTTGGTCCACCCCACTCTAGTAAAAACTAGCACTTGTCTTGTGGAGAAAATGTTGCAAAGACCTTCTCCCATCAAAGCAACAAAGGCAACCTGTGACTTTGATCCGTCTCCTTTTTTGGATGATTGACCAAAAATTTGAGTGGAATCCAATCATAACCTGGCTAGGGATGTAGAAGGCTTGATAGGATTGAAAGAGATTATATTGTAAAAGGGCTGAAAGAATTGCCTGGCATGTACTGGCAGAAGCCAGAAAAAGATCCCTGAAATTGTTTTTTTTTGTTTTTTACTTTTTAAAATTAATACATTTTATGACTTAGAACTGTTTTAGGTTTACAGCAAGACTGAGTGAAAAGTACAGATAGTTCCTACAAACCCCATTTCCCTACACATGTGTAGCCTCCCCCATTATCAACATCCCCTGTGAGAATGGTACATTCATTGTAATTGATAAACCCACATTGATGCATTACCATCCAAAGTCCATAGTTTACACTGGGGTTCACTCTTTGTTTTCTATGTTCTATGGGTTTTTACAAAGGTATAATGGGATGTATCCACCACTGGTGTACAGAATAGCTTCACTGCCCTAAACATCCTCTGTGCTCTACCTGTTCCTCTCTCTCCTCCCCTTTCCCCTGGCAACCACTTACCTTTTTACTGTCTCTACAATTTAGCCTTTGCCAGAATGCCATGTATTAATAGTTGGAATCATACAGCGTGTAGCCTTTTCAAATTACATTCCTTCACTTAGTAATATGCATTAAAGTTTCCTCTATGTCTTTTTTTTTTTTTTTGGTGGCTCAATAGTTTGTTACTTTCTCTCCATTATCTGAATGTATCACAGTTTAATTATTCATTCACCTACTATAGGGCTTCTTGGTTGCTTCCAAGTTTGGGCAATTATGATAAATCTGCTGTAAACATTTACATGCAGGTTTTTGTGTGGGCAGAAGTTATCAACTCATTTAGGTAAATCTCAAAGAGTAAGATTGTTGGAATGTATGGTAAGAGCTTATTTAGTTTTATAAGAAACTGCCAAACTATCTTTCAAAGTGGTTGTACTATTTTGCATTCCAACTAGTAATTAATGAGAATTCCTGTTCTTTCACATCTTTGCCAGCATTTGGTGTCAGTGTTTTTGATTTTGACCATTTTAATGAATGTGTGGTGATATCTCATTTTTACTTTGGTTTGCAATTCTCTGATGACATATGATGTTGAACATCTTTTATAGTCTTACTTGCAATCTGTATATCCTCTTTGATGAAGTGTCTAAATCTTTTGCTCATTTTTGAATTGAATTGTTCATTTTCTTATTTATTTAAAAGAGTTCTTTGTATATTTGGGATGAGGCCTTTATCAGATGTGTCATTTGCAAATATCTTCTCCTAGTCTGGCTTGTCTTCTCATTCTTTTGGCATTGTATTTCACAGAGCACAAGTTTTAAATTTTAATGAAGTCCAGTTTATCAGATATTTCTTTCATAGACTGTGCCTTTGGTGTTGTATCTAAAAGTCATTACCATACCTCAGGTAATCTAGGTTTTCTCCTATGTTATCTTCTAGGAGTTATAGCTTTACATTTTACATTCAGGTCTATGATTGATTTCAAGATAATTTTTGTGGAGGTATAAAGTCTATCTTTAGGTTAAGTGTTTTACATGTGGAAGTCCAGTTGTTACAAAACTATTTGTTCAAAAGACTATCTTTGCTTCATTGTATTATCTTTGTGACTTTGTCAAAGATTAGTTGACTATATTTATGTGGGGCAATTTCATTGCCATTGTTCTTTGTTCCTCTTTTGTCTTTCATGCTTTTTCTGTCTTTCAAGATTTTGAGTGTTTTATAAGATTCCATTTTCTCTTTTTAGTTAGCATATTGAGTATACTTTAAAAAAATTGTGATTGTCCTAGAGTTTGCATTGTACATTCACAATTAACCCAAGTCTATTTTCAAATAACTGTATACCACTTCACAGGTGGTATAGGTACCTAAAAATAATAAAACAGTACTAATACCTTCCTGTTGTCTATATGTCATTGCAGCCATTCACTTCACTTGTACATGAGTATACATAAGAACATATCTATACATAAGCATGTATGTATACATGGCATACATGATCAAATACATTGTTGCTATTATTATTGTTTTGAACAAACTATTTTTTGTTAGATCCATTAAGAACAAGAAAAAATGAAGTTTTCTTATTTTACTTTTACTTATTCATTCTCTGATGTTCTTCCTTTCTTTATGTAGATCTAAGTTTCTGGCCTACATCATTTTTCTTCTCTCCAAAGAATTTCTTTTAACATTTCTTGCAAGGCAGAGTTACTGACAATAAATTATCTCAAGTTTTGTTTGTCTGAGATAGTCTTTATTTCCTTGTCACTTTCAAAAGTTATTTTTGCAGTTTACAAAATTTTGGGTGTTTGTTTGTTTGTTTGTTTATTTTGTTTCTCTCAATACTTTAACTATTTTACTCCACGTTCTTTTTGTTGCACGGTTTGTGAGGGGAAGTTAGATATAAGTTTTAATTTTGCTTCTATATACATAAGGTGTTTTCTTCCCTCAGGCTTTTTTCAAGATTTTTTATTTATCTTTGATTTTCTGAAGTTTGAATGAGATACGTCTAGGGGTAGATTTTTTTGGTTTGGTTTTGTGTGTATGTGTTTGTTTGTTATTGGCATTTATCCTGCTTGATTTTCTTTAAGCTTCCTGGATCTGTGGTTTGGTGTATGACATAAATTTAGAGAAATTCTCAGATATTATTGCTTCAAATATTTCTTTAGTTCATTTCTCTTTTTCTTCTTCTTCTGTTACTTTCATTACATACAAATTATATCTTTTGTAATTGTCCCATTGTTCTTGAATATTCTGTTCACTTTTTTCTATCTTTTTTTATCCTTTGCTTTTTAGTTTTGGAAATTTCTATTGTCATATCCTCAAGCCCAGAGATTTTTTCCTAAGCCATGTCCAGTCTACTAATGAGCCCATCAAAGGCATTCTTCATTTCTGTTCCAGTGTTTTTGATCTCTAGCATTTCTTTTTGATTCTTTCTTAGAATTTCCACCTCTATGCTTACATTATTCATCTGTTCTTACATGTTGTCTGCGTTTTCTTGGCATATTAATCATATTTAGTTTTTAAATTTTTAGTCTGATAATTCCAACATTCCTGACATATCTGACTTTAGTTCTGATACTTGTTTAGTCTCTTCAAACTATGAGGTTTTTCATTTTGTATGCCTTACAATTTGGTTGTTGTTGTTGTTGAAAGATGACTATGGCATGCTGAGCAAAAGGAACTGCAGTAAATATGCCTTTAGGGATATAGGAGTGAGGTAAGGGGGCAGCGTCCTACAGGTCTAAGATTAGATCTCAATCTCTTGGTGAGCCTGTGCCTGAGCACTGTGAACGTCACCAGTGCTTCCTCCCCCCACTGTAGGTGGGACAGGATGGGACAGAAGCTGGGTGTTTTTATTCTCTTAGGTAGATTAAGCTCTGATAAAAACCCAGCAACTTAGGCTCTAGTAAAATATTTAACAGTTTCTCAAGAGAGCAGCCCTTCTTAAGAAGAACAGAATGATCTAGTGTTTTTCACAATGGTTCCTTTTTCCTTCCCACGCTGGAATCATGAGGGATTGTCCTCTGATGTTCACTGTGAGGACCTGGTGGAGCTCCTGAAGGCAAACGTCATGGAAGTGGGGCGGGAGGGCTTCCTGTGCTTGGGTTCCCTGGAGTTTTTAAATCTCAGTCTTATCCACACCGAGCATCCAGCAATTTATCAATTACAGTTTAGGAATTCCTACCTTGGTACAGGGTCTGGTGGAGGTTTCTGACTTAGTGAGTTGTGATTTTCTACATCCTCCTATATGTCTCTCCAATTTGGGGGAAAGTGGCTTGCTCTGTGACCTCACTTTTTCTGATGGACCTAAGAAATATTGATTTTTTAGCTTGTTCAACTTTTTTTACTTTCATTAGGATCAAAATCTAAGCTCCTTACACACTGGACCAGATACTGGAAGTCTGGAATTGGACTTTGAGGGTGCTTGATCAAGTGAATTGGTACATGGGACTGGACAAGCAAAAATACTTCGACTTGGAGCACTTTCTCCTGACATAGGATTTAAGTCTCTGGCAAAGACCTCAGAGTATGGGCCAAACTATCTGCTAGGGCTGATCTGGGAAGCCTGGATAGAATGATGGCCCACACTGAACAAAGTAGGAATCACTGAGTTGCTGTGGTCATCAGCAGAGGGAGGAATAAAGATGCTGAGAGCAGTGGACATAGTAGAATGATTATGTCATGTGAAGCTAGGAAGTCCACCAGAAGATCCTCAGGCAGCACGCAGGAGACACTCCACTCACCAAAGCCATCAGGGCTGTGCTTATGAGGGAGGCAGTGGCATTCTTAAGAAATTCAGTGGGGACTCTCCTCTCTCTGTAGGGTAGGGTGGACAGCAGAAGAGCCATCATGGAACTGGGTTCACTAATATCCATGGGGAGGAGGAAGCACACAGCAGAGGCCCATGAGCACTTAACCACCTCGAGCCACGGGGCTGTAGTTTCCACTACAACCAGTGAGTACAAGTGGAGGAGTCTTGACCCAGAGGGAGTTTTGAGCACAGTCAGATCATAGAATGATATCCCTCGGGACAGAATACGTAGATCACAAATGAAAGGACATCTTCCCATCTACTCTCAGAAAAAGGCAATAATGAAAGTGCTTGAAGCTGAAGACATTTGCCCCAATAAGAAAAGTCATGACCCCTTGCTCAGTTCCTGTACCTGAGACAATTTTCTGGTCTGGAACTCAGCGACTTGAGAGGAAAGGCTCAGCAATACCACAGCAAACATGCACAGTAGAGATGTCCTTGATCCTTCCCAAAAGGTCCATGTAGACATTTACTTAGACTAGATAAAAAGGGAATCCCAGAAATTTTGAGATATAGTGGATATAAGGTTGGAGCTGACATTGGTACCTGGTGACTGGAAGCATTGTCATGGCTTCCCTGTTAGATTGGAGGTATAGAGGCAGTCAGATAGTAAGTGGAATTATAACTAAAGTCCAGCTTAGAATTGGTTGACTGGGTCCATGAACCTACCTAATGGTAATTTCCTCAGTCCCCCAAGGATATAATTAGGTTGGATATACTAGGTCCATAATTGGAGTAGTCTTCACTTCCAGTACTTGGTCCATGGGCTAAAAGCCATCATGCTGGGAAAGGCCATGGGAGAGTGTACGGGAATATTGATCTGCTACATATATTGGGTGACATGGAAGGCTGAAGGCTCTGAGTGGGTGTGGAGCAGAAAATGCCCCACAGTAGGCCTCTTTGGTGGCCCAAGCATCTCTGTGACATGGGCCATACATTCAACAGACTTGATAGTGTTGGTGGTAGTGATGAGAGAAAACACAGTGTGAAGAGCACATCAAGCCACAATGGAGGAATCCACAGGCTGGCCCTAAGGTTCTAGGGCAAGTGCATGCTGTATGCAGCAGAGAATTATAAGATAATCAAAAAGGAACTCCTGACATATTACTAGACACTAATAGAAATGGAGCACTGATCATGGGGCACCAGGCAAATGTACATCTGGACTTCCTATTATGAGCTTACTCTGTCAGGCCACTGAGTATAAATGTCAGACAATTCTATAACCATTAAATCTCACATCACTCCACTGTAAGATGAAAATAATCCATTCAGAATGAAGACCAAGCAAGACCAGATAGTATGGATAAGCTGCATGGCAAAATGGTCTAGACCTCTTGCTAGACACCTCAGTTATTCATCACTCTCTCCCAGCTCACAGTTAGAGGCATCTGTGTGTGTGTGTGTGTGTGTGTGTGTGCGCGCGTGAGAGAGAGAGAGAGAGAGAGAGAAAGGAATCATATGTATGAATACCTGAAAGAAGAGGGCAATGCTCAAGTTTGATTGACACATATGTCATCTTGAGATGTACATACAAGTTGAAAATGGATGGTAGCATTGAAAGAAATAAAGAGGGAAAATTTTCCCAGTGTGTGGAAGTGTGAGCACTGAACCTACTTATCTTCTTTATGTGTAAGGATAAGTGGCCTGAGGTGAGAATAAATACAATACAGATTTCTGGGAAGCAGCCAATGGCCTCCAAATGGGATAGAAATCTAAAAGGAAAGAGCAGTTGCATTGATAGAATGTTAGAACAGCTTACTGAAGACATACAGCTGAGGACCTACTTAGAGACAATTCCCTGGAAGCTTACGGTATCCTTATTCAGGACATAGCACTGGCATAAATCAGAGACATTTGTAAGTGTTGCACTGCTAATTAAAAGGGAAGTTGTGTCCAGGAACCAAGAAATGGAAGTTGGAGTGGTCCCACACACTGTCACTGTAGCAACCCACTGGGGGACTCTGTGTTCTCCTGTCCCCACAAATTTAGCTCTGCAGGGCTAGAATTCCTGGTTCCCGAAGGAGGAACACTTTTTCTAGAGAACAAAGAGCTACAAGCTATGGTGTCTTCCTGGGATCTTTGTGCTTTTTGGGTCTAAGGAGTCCTGGTTAGAAGAAGGTGAGTTACAATCTTCTTGGCTTAATTTAATCTGGTCAAGAAGAAGAGGTGGAGCTGCTTTTCAATGATATGGAACATAAGAATATGTGTGGAACAGAGGTGATGGAAGAGTATGTATGGAACAGACGTGATGGAAGAATATTATGGAACAGAAGTGATGGAAAAGGGAGCCTTCTGTCCTGGCTGTGACTTTGAATGGATATGTACAGCAACTTTGGTCTGAAGGGGGGTATGATTACCAAAAACTCAACCCATTAGGAATTATTTGAGTCACACCACCAGGTAAGTCAGCAAGACTTGCAGAGGTAATTACGGAAAGTGAAGGCAATTTAGAGTAGATAACAAAAGAGCACACTGAGTACCAGTACCAGTTTCAATCCTGTGACCAACTATAGCAATGGTATCTCTAGTTTATCCCGACCTTCCTTTTGTCAGTTTCCTTTCAGAAGAAGAGGTCCTTGTGAAACATGGAAGAGCTTCCTCAAAGACATGGATGGACACATGACTCTGTGCAGTGCAAGGTATGGACTGTGGCTGGCTTCAAGCATACTGTTCAACTCCCCTTCACAAGTGGAACTGCCACAAGGAATTTAGTGAGGTGACAGCATTTAATGAGGTGCCACTATTTTAGAATCCATTCTTGAATTCACAATGAGGTCAACTACTCTCAGGTGACTCTCAGTCCATGCCTGTGCATGGCAGAAATAGTATATCAGCCCTTCTAGTCCAATATAGGACTCCTCAAATAGGTATTTTTGCTGTGGCTCCCTACAACCTACATAAGACTTTCTCAAGGCTGGTTTGGTCTTTGAGGCCATTCTTATCCAATCTTCCTTTCTTCCTTCTCTCTTTTCTCAGGTATCAAATCTGCATCACAATCTTCCCCACCAACTCCTGCTCCATTGTCCTTTTAATTTTTCAATAAATCTCTTGCTTCGATTGAATATTATAAAAGTAAGTCTATTTTTTTCCTCAAAATATTATTATAAATATTTTGGTGCTATTTTTTAGAGGAGGAAACTGGGTCTCAAAGGGTTTGCGAAATTCCCTAAGATCATAAAATTTGTGAGAGTCAAAATACAAACCCTTGTTGTACATTCCAAAAAACATTTTCTTAACACCACAGTACTATGAGATAGAGTGCAGCCAATATAGGAAGTTAGGAATGGCTTCCAAGAGAGTGTGAGCTTTTGACTCTAGTAAAACACTACATTTTTGCGACTGTAAAAATCTGGCTTCAATATTTTGGCATATTTTGGGACAGAAATATGTTTTCTTTTTCAACTGAGATGACGCACGTTTCGGCATTCTCCTCTCTGAACGGGTACCTATCCTGTGTGTTCCCATCATGCCTGACACTCCTGCTGTCACAACCCATGCAAGCAACCACATAACTATGTGTTTTGCTTATTTTTTTTGTCTGTCCCTACCATTAAATGGAGGAGAAAAATATACTTACTTATTATTCTGTATTTAGAAAATGTTTCCTATATCCTGTCCCATTAAGAGACATTCTCTCATCTTTGATGCTAACTTTCATCCTATGGGAAATAGCACTGAATGAAGTTTAGCTTCTTCAAGTTGTGTCCTCAAAGCTCTAAGTAATATGAATATTTGACAGATTCTGAGCAATTATAATACTTTGAAAGAACCAACTGGTCTAAACTGCTCAGTTCACCTCTAAAACTCTGTTCCTGCAGCCTCTAGTAAAGACTTCCCAAGCGTTTATGCAAGTGACAGAATAATTATTACTGCTACACTTCGTTCTGTGGTGCAAAAGGCACCACATATGAGCCAATTACAAAGAGAAGAGCATCATATTTAGTGACTTCCAATTAAATTTCAGGTGTGACATTAGACTCTTTCCAAACAACATTGTGAATAAATAATATTTGCTCATTTTATAAATGAGACTCTATGTTAAATTCCAGCATTTCAGGATTGATCAAGGAAGAGACAGGAGCATGAGAGGCACTAACAGTGCTTTACTGGGTTATGCTTGTTCAGGGTTGCATAAGAGAGTCACTCCCAGCAAGAGCCTTTCCAGAGACAGTGGTATAAAGCCACACCCAGAAGGGAAATGGGGCAAGGGATCTCTCCAGGAAAAAGAGGAAATCATAGAGGGAGCATAGCTGTCTAAGTGATATCCTTTGTCTCTCAGCAGCTAATGAGGAATCTCTGAGTGAAAGAGTCCCAAAGGGAGGTGGCAGGTGGAGGTTTAGCTACAAGGTTCATCTTATCTAGAGTTAGCAAGTGTTGGGTGCAATTTTGCAGAGTATGCATAGCAGGTAAGTTCTATATAGCTAAAATATGTATATTTGGGCTATATTTAAAGATACTGAATGTATAAGAATTTGAGTTAAACATCAACAGGCTTTATGCTAATGGTCCTAGACTGCTGTGAAGAAGTAAGCAATACAGAGATCATTTTGGGCTAACATACTTGGACCATCTTTGACCCATTTATATAACAGAATCAAAGTAGATTACCCTACATGATATGGAAAAAGAAAAGTAAAATTGGAATGTGAACCCAGCCTAACATTTATCATTCCATCAGATATGTACTATACATGCCATACTTTACAAGAGTTTATTGTCTTGGAACACAAATTTTGCATTTTCAAATACTACAGGTAGAACTTTAAAGTGTCCTAAAGAAAGAGAGTAAAACAAATTTTCAAGGAGTAGCCACTCACCTTGCTCTCTCCAATGTCATAGTTAGAATACTGGGTTGATGACAAGATCTGAGAGAGAGAAAAGGGGATAGGGAGAGGGGAGAAAGTGGAGGAAGGGGAAGGGAGAGGAGGAGAGGGTGAAAGAAAGGAATGGAGTGAGGATGGCTGTATTTAAAATCTTCTCATTTCAGTTAGTGTTCTAGACTCTCACTAGGGTGTCTGTGGGGGTGCATTTATTTTTATTTATCTTATTTGAGTTTATCAGCCTACAAGATCTGAAATCATGTTTACGTTTTTCAAAAATTTTTAAATATTTTAGCTATTGTCTCATTAAAAATTGTTTTATTTCTGTTATTCTATTATCTTATCTTGATGAATAGAGTGTGCCAGATGTTCACACTTTCTCTCCTCTGTCTTCCTATGCTGAATTCTGGAAAATTTTTTATACATTATCTTCAAGTGAGTTAACTTCCTTTAGCCCTTTAAATCTTTTGCTTTGAACATCTATGTTGTTTATAAATTTTAACTACTGAAGTCTGGATGAGTAAAAGTTTCATCTAGATATTTTTAAGGTCTGCTTTGTCATGTTTACAGTCTGTTCCTTACACTATATAGTGCCTTATACTATACCTTATAGTATATCCTTATATTATACTGGAGTCCTTATACTATACCTATATACTGGTCCTTATTTTCTTTTCTTTAATTTCAGTAGATTTAGAGGATACAAGTGCTTTTTGTTACATGGAGTAATTGTACAATGCTGAATTCAGGTCTTTCAGTGTACACATCACCAGAGTAGTGAACATTGTACACGATAGGTAAATTTTGATTATTTAATAAAATATATTTTTAAATTCTGTAATTTATAATCCTGAAACCTGAAATCTTTGCAGGTCTGACTATCCTATTTGTTATTTCTACCATCTCTCATGATACTCTGTTATGATTTTGTGTGTGTGTGTGTGTGTGTGTGTGTGTGTGTGTGCGCACACAGATGAGTGGGTGTGAGAGAGAGAGACCAAAAGAGACAGAGAGACAGATGGGGAGAAAGAGAAGGAGAGTGTCTGTGCATATGTGGGGTGGGGTAAGAGAAAGAGAGGCAGAGATAAGGAGAAAGAACACAATAATGTGTTTTGTTCTTTGCATCTTTAGCTTCTTTGAGACATTTATTCCCATTTTTTTCCAATTTAGTGAGGTATGGTTGACAAATCAAAATTATGTATACTCAAAGTGTAAAAAATGATGATTTGGTATATGTACACAGTGTGAAATAATTACCACAATAAAGCTAATGAGCATCTCCATCACCTCACATAGTTACTTTTTGTTGTTGTTGGCTAGCATATTTAATTTCTACTCTCTTAACAAATTTCAAGTATGCATAACTATTAACTAAAGTCACCATGTTGTATATTAGAACCTTGGAACTTACTCATTTTGTAACTGAGAGTTTGTAGCCTTTGAGCCTCTTCCCACTGCTTCACTGAGATTTTGAATTAGTTCAAGCCAGCCATCTGGGAGACATCAATGACATATCCTTTTGGATTAAAAGAGTGAGGTTTTTACACGACACAGGCAGGAAAAAATCTGACCAGAAACCTATATGAAGGGAGATTCATGATAATTTTTTTTTAAATTTTCCCTTGCCCCTGGCCAACAATCCCCTTCACTGTTGGGTTTATTTAACATTCAGCCTTCCACTGAGGGTTTAACTCTCTGAGTTTTCATCTTTAGGAGGTCTCCTGTTAGAATCCCCACTGTGGACAGGCCTTGGGCTTTATTTCCTGTCTCCCTGGCAGTTATTGAAAGGCAAATTAAAGGTCACTACAGTATTTTAGAAATGCTCAGTCACTGAATTTGGCACTCCTATACCCTCGGGGTGACACGTACACCTGGTTTGGAGACTTTGGGGTTGTTTAACTCATAAGGTCAGAATCCTTTCCTCCAACTCAATCAAAATAGCTCCTTTTAAAAATCTTTCTTTAAAGAATTGCATTAAATGTCTTGCATTAAAATATTCTGCTGGTAAGAAGAAAATGAGGCAGGAAGGAAAGAAGGAAGGAAAAAAATCCACTCATTTAGATCACAATACATACCCACATTTATATTCTGAATTTTGAAATTAACATTATAATGCAACTGTTTTCATCCTTAAAAGTATTATGAGCATCATTTTCAATAGCTAGGTAATAGTCTACCCTAGGAAAGACTCATGCCTTTATCCAACTGTGAACAATGAATATGATTTTCTCTCATAGATGTGAGGAAATTAGAAATCACTTGAGAAGTTGTTGTTTTTTCTTTTCTTTTTTAATGACAGCTTCTATAAGCCCCATTCCCAAAGATTCTGACTCTGTACTACTCATTTGCTTATTTGGATCTTGGAAAACACATTTTTAAAAACTCTTTGGATGATTTGGGAACTCAGCTAGGTTTGTGATATGCTAGGTTTGTGATATTCCAGATGTCTTTTGAAATTAATCAAGATGAACTCAGAGGATAGTTCCTTGTCTCTAAACTTACAACAGAGCTAGAGAATGATAGATTCTGGTTCAAAACTCAGACTCTTGTCTTCTAGAGCAGCAGTATTGAAAATCACAGTTGCATCCAAACTATAGAATTTATTCTAATAGTCAGTCTAGTCACTGCTTATTGGACAGAAAATATTTGTTTTGAACAGTGTTTCGCTTCGTTGACATAAAATTGTAAAAAAAAAAACCTGACAGATTTCTCAAGTCTTGTGCAACAATAAAAAATATATGTGAAGGTGGAGTTAATTCCCCGGCCTCCTGAACACATGCCCTCCACCCTCCACTCCAGGGAAAAAATGATTTCCATTTAAAAGGTGTTTTGACATTGATTAGTTGAGACTAAACTCCCACATAACTCAACTGCTTGAAAATAAAGTCATAGCTAATGGCTCTTCCTGGATTCAGCCAAAGAAACGTTGAGCAGCATCTAAAGAAACATCTGTCTTTTCATATTTATGAACAGTTTTTGTTATAAATCCTATAGGATTCTTGAGATTCATTATGAAAGAAAAATCTGTATGATCATTTTAAAGACCATCTGCTTGGAGTTTAGGATCATCACCTCCCTGGGCTTTCTGGAGCACTGAGTCCAAGAGGAAATAACAAACATGCTGTGAAAATTCATACACTCCCTCCGCCCCCCGTATTAATAATGTAGATGCCTTTCTTTTCCCTTGATTGAAATGTGGTTCAGGAAGAACTGAAGGTTTTCCACTACATTTGGATGATTTTCATCTCTTTGAAGTAATGTTACCTTGGAGCTAGAAACAGTTTTTGGAGATCTAAAGCTCTGGCTATCAACAGTAGGAAATTTATTTTTATCAACTTTTCTTTTCTCCCCGTTTGATATATTATTGGTCTCTTTAAAATATCAGTTGAATAGCATGCAAAGGAATATTTGTTGAGCTGTCAGCACCTTGTGATTAATACAAATGTGGCTCAGGAAAAAAAAATAAAAGCAACAACACAAAACACACAGTTGATAATATTTGAGTTTTGAAATCACAGAGACATCAAAGTCTTTCTTGATGTTGCTGCAAAATGTTACCAAAGCAATTACATTTCACACTTTGTCTTCTAAGAGTAACATCACATGGAAAACTTTACAACTTTATAAGATATAAAGATGTCACTGGAGAAACTTATTACTGAAAATTCAGAAAGCAATATCAAAATGGAGTTGAAGTGACCTTTTTGTCTATGTAAAAAAATAGTCATGTGAAGTAAATCAAGGAAAATCTATGTTTTCTCTACATCCTAGTTAAGATGTGGTCTTCAATTGATTTGTCAGTGCTGCAAACTCACCATTCTCCTGTTAAATGCCTATAAACATGGAAACACCATTTTCAGGGGAGAAGACATCAGAGAATTTTTCTATATCTCTGAGGCATATACACATATGACCCCTTTCTTGTGCACTCTCTCTTTTTCTTTTCTTTTTCTTTTCTTTTTCTTTTTTTGTTTTCGTTCCTGGGTACTCCAAAAGAAGTCATGAATTCCCTGCTATTGATAGGATGAATTGTGTCCAGAGCCACTGGCAAGAAGTCCATGAATACAGGAGAAAAGAAGCAAGATAATCACCATGAGATTGAAGGAGCAGA
>CAUYSK010083984.1:0-12294 GCA_963575035.1 Avahi laniger | reverse complement strand
TGTATACATTTGTAATTTTGTTAAGTATTGTCAAATTGGTCTTCATAGAGTTTGTACAATTTTTTCTTTTATCAGAAATATATGGGCTGGGCGCGGTTGCTCACACCTGTAATCCTAGCACTCTGGGAGGCTGAGGCTGGCGGATCGTTTGAGCTCAGGAGTTCGAGACCAGCCTGAGAAAGAGCAAGACCCCATCTCTACTAAAAAAATAGAAAGAAATTAGCTGGACAACTAAAAATATATAGAAAAAATTAGCCGGGCATGGTGACACACACCTGTAGTCCCAGCTACTCGGGAGGCTGAGGCAGGAGGATGGCTTGAGCCCAGGAGTTTGAGGTTGCTGTGAGCAAGGCTAACACCACGGCACTCACTCTAGCCAGGGCAACAGAGTGAGACTCTCTCTCTCAAAAAAAGAAATACATCACAGTGATGATTTCTCCATACTTTTCCCAACAGGATGTGTCATTAAATTTTTTTAATTTAGCATCCGGATACACATGAAACTTGATTTTCTTTTATTCACTTAGGCGTAAGTTTACAAATTTTCATTTCGAGCAGAGCCTCCAGGAGGGAGGTTTCTCTCTTCATTCTCTCCAATATAGATTAAAAGATCAACTTTGAGGTAGAAACAAATGAATAGCTTTTATGGCCACTGCCTGGTAGAGGAATAGGGTTAACACACTTATTTTTCTTAAGTAATGTGCCTTGTAATTGCCTTTCACACCTTCCTTGCAAATCTCAACATTTTTCCTATCTCCCCAGCTCTAGAAGGTCTGATATCTTTGTTACCCCAAAGCACCTTCAGTCCTGGGAGGATGGTATCAACAGTGGGCTTGGCTGTAGCACTGCTTAGTTCTTCCCCTGTCTCTGGAATTGAAGCTAACTTGAATTCTTATTGTCCTCCGTGGTTTTTTTTTGTTTGGTTTTTTTTTGTTTTTTTGAGACAGAGTCTCAATCTGTTGCCCTGGCTAGAGTGCAGTGGAGTCATCATAGCTCATTGTAAACTCAAACTCCTGGGCTCAAGTGATCCTCCTGCATCAGCCTCCTAAGTAACAGGGACTACAGGTATACACCACAATGCCTGGCTAATTATTTCTATTTTTAGTAGAGACAGGGTCTCCCTCTTGCTCAGGCTGATCTTGAACTTCTGACCTCAAGTGATCTACCTGCCTCGGCCTCCCTGAGTGCTAGGATTACAGGCATGAGCTACTGCGCTGGGTCTCCTTATTGTCCCCTATTGTGGCTGCACAGAGTTCTTGTCTCCTACTATTAAGGAAAGAAAAACTGTTGGGCATTCAGACTTCAGTGAGTTCTGATGCTATTTGTTTGGACAATCATGAGATCCCCACTCTTCCTTGAATGGGAATGAGAATCTCGTGGAATAATAAAGGGTGGCAGTGAACCAAGACCTGGCCACCAGAATATTGTGTCCCCACTGTAATTCTCATGATTTTAGAATGAAAATATTAGGTATTCAAGGTGAGGAAACTATGTAAGAGAATATAATAGATGAAAGCATAAAGGCCAGTGACAAATAATAGGGAGTTAGTTGCCATATCTTTAAATTTAATCGTTTTTTTTTTTTGGTACTAGTTTGAGAAAAAAACACCAAAATCTATATTACAAATTTCATTTCAGGAATTTGTAATAGTGCTTGGTTCTGTTTCCCTATTTTGTCTCATTAATGCTAGAATGACACTTTATTTCAGATGGCAACTTCAAATAGGTTACTTATTGGTTAGAAAGAATCAAAGTTTACAAAGAATAAAAATCTTGCAATCATGATGCTAAACTTAATATGAACACCTTATGGGCATAGTACACTACACCCCGGAACTCTTGGGCTCCAGTGATCTTCTGCCTCAGCCTCCCGAATACCTAGACTGTAGGCATGCACCACCTCACCAGGCTGGTGGGTTATTTGATTCGTAAGTTGATGGGGGTAGTTATAGCCTTTTGCACCTTACAGGTTCCTGAACACTCCTATTTTGGGGCACAAAAAGAAGAAACACTTCCCTCACTTACCCTGCCGTGTTCTTAGGAAGTAGGAGAGATGATGTTTGGAGTTTTAATTGCCCTGCGCGAGACAGATCTCTTGTTGGAATTATACTCCCCATTGCTGGGTGAAGGGTTAGGGAAAGCAAGCAAAGACGAGAAGCCAACACATTCCCTGGGGCAAGCTCCCTTCACTCAGCGGTGAATGAGGAAGTGGACAAAAGAGAGGGTACGATGAACTGGGAAAACTGAGAGATCTGCCCTTCTCTGGGGGGTGGCCTTTCTTAGACTGAATTTTGGACATCCTTACATATAAAGGAATTGTGGGTAGAGGTAACGTGACGTCCATTGGTAATATTTAAAGAGTTTGGAAATCACTGGATTAGAGACAGTATGAATCAAAGATGATTTTTTTTAGATGTTAGACTTACACATAAGTAAGTGAAGTAAGAATTGTTGAAAAAAAATCTGCTCTCTGTGTGCTATCAGGTAGCGTCTACAGATGCCGTTAAACATGTCAATATTGGGCTAGAGTTCAAGACTGATGGCCACCGAGAGTTGAAATCAAATTCCCAGTCAATGATTCATTCCTTTAGGTGTTTTTTCAATTTAGTCTTAATTTCCAATCTGTGCTGTGTACCCTTTTTAAAATGAAGGGATATGTAAAAAATGATGGGAATGTGTCCGTCCCGACACGAGCAGTGGGATGTGCAAAGGACTGTATCTTGGCACGCCTGGGTCTACTGGCTCTGCCATACGTAGCAGGGCTCTGTCTCTTTGTCATTTTCTCTCTCCCTCTCCTATCTTCATGACTTGTTAGCAAGCGGAACCACAAAGATCTTAGAGGGAAATCTCTGGACTTAGAGTTTTTCGAGTTCAAATCCCAGTGCTGTCACTCGATAACTGTGGGACCTTCGGTAATCACGTGACCCCTCTCTGCGCTTCAATTTCCCTTTCGGTAAAATGGGAATAATAATTGTACCTCACCTTTGGGATAGTTGTAAGGATTAAATCAAATAATATTTGTAAAATGCTTGCCATGATATCTCGCTATAGGATTTGTTAAAAAATATTAGCACTTATTACAAAGTGGCGGACATTGAGCTAGTACATTTTTGGGCTAGATCAGGTCGTGATTTGGCTGCCAAATTATATGGCTCTGTGGCTCTAAATGTGAATTTCCAGGGTTGATTTCTCTTTCTAGCAACATTCCCACTGAAATAATTTAAAAATGCTAGATAAAATAGAAAGTTCATTTTGTAAAACATGCCATGGACCAGTAAGAAAGTAATGAGTACTCAGGCCAAAAGCTAAGTGAACACTGAAGCTGGCTCGGGGATATTTGGCAAACCAGGTTAACTTGAATTTCAGTTTTCATGGCCTGAGGGCACAGCGGACAAGAGACAAAGTGAGACTTCCCAGAACAGACATAAAACTGGGACTTCAAAAGCCTTCTCTCTCAATAAAGGGTGAATTAGAAAAAACAATACCAAACCCAAATCACCTATTCTCATTCCAACCCAAGAAGACTGTAAAGAAAATTACCTGTCAAAAATTTTATTTATTTATTTATTTATGAGAAAGAGTCTCACTCTGTTGCCTGGATTAGAGTGCTGTGGAGTCAGGCTAGCTCACAGCAACCTCAAACTTCTGGGCTCAAGCAATCCTTCTGCCTCATTCTTTTAAGTAGCTGGGACTACAGGCATGAGCCACCATGCCCTGCTAATTTTTCTCTATATTTTTAGTTGTCCAGCTAATTTCTTTCTATTTTTAGTAGAGACAGGGCCTTGCTCTTGCTCAGGCTGATCTTGAACTCCTAACCTTGAGTGATCCTCCCGCCTCGGCCTCCCAGAGTGCTAGGATTACAGGCATGAGCCACCACGCCTGGCCTGAGGTTAAGATGTTGATTATTGAGATTTGGTAAGTAAAGTATACATGTTAAAATTTCTAAGGCAACCATTAAAATTAGTAAAAGAATGAATAACTCTCTAGCTAATAGGGAAAAATGAAATGAGAAAAATAATATCAAGGAAATCAAGGAAGCTGAGAAAAAAATATAGAATATGTAAAACAAATAGCAAGCACAAAATAAGATTTTGAAATAAATTCCAATGTGTCAGTAATTGTAATCTAAAGGAACCAAAAATTGTTAGAGTAGAAGAAGAATTCAGCTATCTGCTATTTATGACAGACATGTCTAAGACATAAGGATACAGAAAGTTTAAAAGTAAAATAATAGAAAAAATGAAAACAGGTGATTAAAAACCAAAAGTAAGCTGGCACTGTTGAGATCAGACAAAATAGACTTTAAATGACAAGAAAGCATTTTTAGAGATAAAGAGGATCAACTGGTAAAAAAAATCTCAACTTATCAGCAAGATTAAAAACTTAGACTCATATAATAACATGAACTCAATATATATTAATCCAAAAAATTGAGAGAACTACAATGAGAAACACGTATATTTCCAGTGAGATTTTAACATACTTCCTTGGTATTTGGTAAAATGGGGGGAAAGTTAGTTAACACACAAGATTTGAACAATATAAGTAATAAGTTTGAGCAGGTAGACATATAAAGATCACAGCATCTCAAAACTGCAGAATACGCATTCTTTTCAAAAACACATAGAACGTTGATGAAAAGTAACCTCAAATATGTCATCAAGCAAGTCTTTATTATCAAAGGGTTGATATCACACAGACTAGATTTGTGACCACAGTACAATTAAACTAGAAACCATAACAAAAAGATAGCTATGAATAATTGTAGAAATGTGTTTCAGAATAACCCTCGCATCCAAAAAGAAGTTGTAATGCAATTCAGGAAATATTTTTAACGAATGAAAACGAAAATACTATGACTCAAAACTTGGAGACTGGAGAAGCAACTAAAACAAGTGTAACCTTAAATACTTACATTAGAAAAGAAGAAAGCCTGAAAATTAACTAGTTAAATGTTGAAATTAGAAAATTAGAAAAAGATGTAAAATAGACCCAAAGAAAATAGATGGAAGGAAATGGTAATAATAATTCTACATTATTCAGTGGAACGGACCAATGATGACAAAATGTGCCTCTGTAAAAATTAGTAATGTTCACAAACACCTGGCGAGATTGATTTAAAAGGAAGAGAAGAGGTCAGACAGTCCTCACACCTGTAATCCTAGCACTTTGGGAGGCCAAGTCTAATTCCTGAAGATGGTGAGTTTGAGACCAATGTGAACAACATAGTGAGATCCCATCTCTACAAAAAATAGAAAAAGTAGTTGGACATGGTAGCACGCATCTGTAGTCCCAGCTACTCAGGAGGCTGAGGAGGGAGGATCACTTGAGCCCAGGAGTTTGAGGAGGGAGGATCACTTGAGCCCAGGAGTTTGAGGTTGCTGTGAGCACTCATGACATCACTATACTGTAGCCTGGACAACAGAGGGAGATCCTGTCTCAAATGAAATAAAATGAAAACAGAAGAGGAGAGAGGCACAAATAAGAAATATTAGGAATGGAAAAGCAGATGTTGCAGATATTAAAATGATGATAATATTATGAATAACTTTATGCTAAAATATTTGAAAGCTTAGAGGAAATGAATGAATTTCTAGATATAAAACTTATCAAAACTGACTTAGAAAACACAGAAAGCCTGAATAATGCTATAATTTTTAAATAAACTAGCAGTCAAATATTTCACCATTAAGGAAAGTCTACGCTCAGATGGGTTTATCAGCAAGTTCTTTTATTTTTTTTTAATGGAGATGGGGTCTTGCTCTGTTGCCCAGACTGGAATGTGGGGGCCCGATCACAGCTCATTGCATCCTCGAGCTCCTGGCCTTAAGTGATCCTCCCCCCTCAGCCTCCCAAGTATTAATAGCTAGGACTGACAGGTGCGTGCTATTGCACCTGCCTTATCAGCACATTCTACCAAATATTCAAGGAAAAAATAATTTCAAGCTTACATAAATTCTTCCAGGAAACAGAAACTTATTTTATGAAGCTGTGGTAACTTTGATACAAAAACCTATTGAGAGCAATAAGAGAAATGGAAATTATAGGCCAAACTTATTTAGGAACATATGTGTAAAAATCATAAAATATGAGCAATATGAGCAATCCAAATCCAGTAATTTATAAAAAAAGGTAATATGTTATGACCAAATTGGGTTTTACCTTGGAATTAATTTAACACTGGAAAATTCATATTAACAAATTAATGGGGAAATATGATCATAGCAACAGAAACAGAGAAAGTATCTTTAATATCAAATTATCCGGAAAATGTTCACAAAATTGGAACATAAGGAAAGTTTCTTAACATTATAAAGGATCTTTAAAAATAACCTACAGCAAACATTAAACTTAGTGGCGAAACATTAAAAGAATTCTTGCTAAGATCAGGGCCATTCTATGTAATATTGTTTTTTATAGTTGATGTCATACTATATTCTATTTTTTCACATAGCAATGTATCATGAACATTTTTCCATGCTCATTTATAGATTCTTTGTAAACATGATTGTGTATATCTACACGGCAGTCAGTGCTGCCCCAATAGTTGGATATTTAGTGTTCTCATTTTTCTGTCATGAAAAATGTTGCAGTGAATATCTCTGTGTGTTCATTCTAATCTACATCTTTAATGGTTTCTTCGGGATGCATTTCCAGAAGATGAATTGCTGGACTGAAAAGTACGGATTCCTTCAAGCTCAGGATACAATTTATATACTTTAAACTAGCCCTTTCAAATGCAGCATCCGTGTGTCTTTGGAGGGTGGATTGCATCTCATTGCTGAACTAGCTCAGAGCATTTTCAGCTCCTGATTCCTTTAAAGAAAACAAAACACACGAGAAACTTGGGGTTTAGTGTTGTCTCCTGTGAGCCTTAAAAAATGAACAAAGTACCCTTTTATTTCTTTCCTTTTGTGTACATAGCTGGGAGGGGGCTAGGCTGTGGAACTAGGCTGTTTGCTGAGGCCTTTAACAACCAGTTTGGCGGCGCTTGGAACCCTGTGGGAAGTGGGGGAGGGGTCTCCAGGCGGAGGGGAGGCCATCTGCCTGGTGGCATGGGGGCCCTCTGGGCCTGACACAGGCTTCTGAACTGCTTTAGAAGCTGTCAGTCTGGGCCTGGGCCAGAGGAAAAGGAGCCCAGGTCCCTCGTACCCCATGCCTGCTTTGTGTAATTTCTTAACTTTTTTGTCTTAAAATTAGTGGACAAATGAGAGAGAAGCAATTTTCTTTGAAATCTTAGCTTTTAATGGATTTAGTTTAAATTCTCAGTTTTTGGGGATACCTAGGTGCAGAAATTCCCAAATATGCGTTGTGTCTGAGTCTGTGAGGTGCAAGATATAGTGTTGAGAGTTTTTTTCCTATGCCTTTGTGTTTCTAAGTGCTTGTTGTTTGATGAATATTACTGCTAGAGCCTATTAATTTTGCCTTTTATCTCTCAGCAAGGCTTAAAGAGAAGGAAATTAGCACTTCTCCATAAAAGTTAAATGTTACACAACTGTTGCCTGAGAGTTAATTTTGTGGTTTCTCAGGGTTATTGTAATTCATAAATTAAAGATGAATGGATTGGGATATTTGGGAGGAGCTGCCCATAATCTTTATTAATAGAATGTGGAATATTAAAGTTGGAAAGGCTCTGAGAGAGCGTCTCATTAGCGATTCCCCCAACCCCCGCCTTTTTGTTAGGTAGATGAGGTAGCTGAAGCACCGGACTGTGAAGAGATTTACCTGAGACACAGCACTAGAGGTAGGATTGGGCTGCAACCTTGGATTTTTGACTCCTAGTCAGGTGTTTTTCCATTGTTCTTTGATGCCTTACTGTATCTCATGAACTAGTTATTCCTTTTCCAACAATGAGGTGAGTTTATGTATTTTGATTTAATTTCTGGCTATGGTTTTCTTCCCTGTCGTTAGCAATTTGAAGAACATATGCACCCCTCAGACAGTTTTACCATAATATCTGGCTGTAAAACTTGGCCTTGGTGTTTCTGAACTTGGCCCAAGCAGCTCACTCAAATTTCATTTCAAAGCAGCCTCTCACCATCTGGTACCCAAAGGACTGACACTTTGATCACCTCTGATCCGTACACTCTGGAGGCTCCTGGCTAGAGGGACAGGTATATATTTTTTGAATAAGTAATGTTTCATTTAGTTGTCTCTTCCTGTCTCTTTTCCTTAGTCCATAATGAAGTTGGGTTGAATGGTGGAGGTGGAAAGAATGAGTCTTGTCTATCATGAGTAATACAGCTCTAGCCTCTTTATATACAGAAGCAGAATGTCAGGGAGGAATCAGTGCTGGACAAGGAGTGTAGCCTTGGACTGGGGACAGTGGATTAGGAGTCAGGAAATGTGGGTTTGCAACCTACTGTTTTCAATTAGTCACTTTGAACTCATGCGTAATAATGTGTGACTCACAGGGCTATTGTAAGGGTCAATTTTTTAAGACCAGATATAAATAGTGTGTGTCTTAGTCAATTTGCATTGCCGTAAAGGAATACCTGAGGCTGGGTAATTTATAAAGAAAAGAGGTTTATTTGGCTGATGGTTCTGCAGACTGTACAAGAAGCATGGCACCAGCGTCTGCTTCTGGTGAGAACTTTAGGCTGCTTCCACTCATGGCAGAAAGAGAAAAGGAGCAGGCATAACAAGAGAGAGGGGAGGGAGGTAGCTTTTTACAATCAGTTCTCAGCCAGTGACAGTGGCTCACACCTGTAATCCTAGCAATTTGGGAGGCTGAAGTGGGAGGATTGTTTGAGGCCAGGAGTTTGAGACCAGCCTGGGCAACATAGCAAGACCCTATCTCTAAAAAAAAAAAAATAGAAGTAAAAAATTAGCTGGGTGCGGTGCCATGCACTTATAATCCCAGCTACTTGGGAGGCTGGGGCAGGAGGATCGCTTGAGCCAGGAGCTTGAGGCTGCTGTGAGCTATGATTGTACCACTGTACTCCAGCCTGGGCAACAGAGCAAAACCCTGTCTTTAAAAAAGAAATTGAAGAAAACCAAAAAACAATCAGTTCTCATGGGAACTAACAGAGTGAGGACAGCACCAAGCCATTCATGAGGGGTCCTCCCCCATGACCCAAACATCTCCCACCAGGCCCCATTTCCAACATTGGGGATCAAATTTCAACATGGGATTTAGAGGGGACAAATATCCAAACCATATTATTGTGTAAACTATGAAGCGATTTACAAATAATGTATTATTAAGAAAGAGTATAAAGGAATGGGAGTTGGGGGTATTAGTTTTTATGAAAGAGGGATGCCAGAGAAGAAAGGGCTTGGTGGTAAGAGTCACAGTAGAGAGAAAGAGGTGGAGATGGTGGTCGGGGTGGAGTAGACATATCCCTCTACTTAAAAGAAACAATTTGCACCCCCTTCCCCAGTTCTCTCTTAAAGATTTTCCTATTTCTTTTTTTCCTTTAGAACAGTATTATAATTCTGATTTCCGTATATGAACTGGAATAGATCATCTTTTAAGCCATTGAAGTGGCTTGAACAGATCCGTAGTATTTCATAAACTTGTGTTAAAGCTGTAATATATTAATAGATTTGCTTCACATTTACAAACAGCTAAAGACATTCTAAAGCTGAAGATAGGGTTTTGGGTTTTGCTGTGCTTTAAATATACCTTCAAGTGGTGTGGATGAACCCTTGTCAGCCAAGACAAAGGACTTGAATGCATCATATCCCTAGAGAAAGCCCAACAAAATACTGTTATATTTTTGAACTCAGAGAAGATCAGCCAAAAACTTGCCCTAGGTTCCCTGTGAGTCACTTGAAACCAGAATAGAGAGCTCTTCCCGGCCAGGTAGTTCTCTTTACACTTTGCTGTGCCAACGTATTTCGTCAGTCAGGACTCTGGTTGCAAGTGACGGAAAACCCAACTCAGTGTGGTTTAAGCAAAACTATACAGAACAAAAAAGGGAATGTACTGATCATTTAACTAAAAGATACAGGGATAGCTCAAGCTTCAGGTGTGACTTAAATGATATCAATAGGACTTGGTTTCTCTCTATTTCTCTGGGTTAGATCCAATCTCACACAAGTTCTTCCCTTGTATTGATGAGATGGTGGCCAAGACCTTTAGGTTTTGTGGCTTACATCCTCATAACTTGAAGTAAAATGGAAAAAGAAATTTCATTTCTTCGAGAGTTCAAACAGAAATCTGTTCCTGACTCTAAATGAGGCCACGTGCATCTCCTATATTATGGCACGTAGGATGCAATTCTCTGATTTACCAGGCCTAAGTCACATGCCCACCTGAATTAGGGGATGGAGCTGACAACACTTAAATCTCATCGGACCAAGTGGGAGGAGTTTCCCAGGGGAGAACTGGGTTGCTGTCTCCAGGGGAAGAGGGGAAAATCAGCAGATGTTTACCACTCTGGAGCTTTTTCTTAGGGCATTAGTTAAATTAAGTGGGTGTGGGTGTGAAGATTTTTTTCTTTGTAGAGTTTTAAAAGTATTAACAAATGATTATTACTCAAAATGCTTTCTGCTTTTCTTAGTTAAAAGTGCCATCCTTGAATTTCTAACATTTCTTTGTTGGTAGCATTGTACCGCCACAGTTTTCTGGCTTGTACTTTGACACTGGCAATTTTGGTTATGTAACTACAAATAAAAATGGCAAAAATAAAGAAATATAGAATGATTACAAAAGTCATTAATTCA
This sequence comes from Avahi laniger, assembly GCA_963575035.1. NCBI lineage: Eukaryota > Metazoa > Chordata > Mammalia > Primates > Indriidae > Avahi > Avahi laniger. Next base: position 1,623 of record CAUYSK010083984.1, on the reverse strand, counting down.
CTTATAAAATGAGATTAGGATAATTTTAACTTTTGAGCTATTTTTTAGTTCATACAAAAATTCTCTACATATTTACATGGCTCTATTATTGTGCTAGAATTTTGGGAGTTTGTTGTCTTTGAGTAGAGTTCATTATGATTTATTTTTCAAATTACATTTACATTCTGTAGAACTATATTGATGGATGGCTAGAGTGTCACAATATATTAGTAGTTATTAAGTGAAAAAAGTAGACTATAAAATAGCAGTATCTAGTTTGTGTTAAAAAAAAATAGACCACAGTGTCCAAGCTAATTATCTCTAGGTGACAAATGATAGATATCACAATAACAGTTTTTTGAGCTTTTCTGTGTGTTTTAAGTTTCTAAAAATGAAGGCAGATTTTAATAGTTTTAATACAATCAGTTTCCTTATGTGATGTTCCTTAGTCACTGTAAGTTACTAATTTTGTGAGTTATTGTAAGGATTAGGAATCTATGTGTTCTATAAAATAAATTTACATGTTTCGTTTCTAATATGTAAATGTTTATAGAGTTCTAAATGTAATATGCATATTACCTAGACATCTTAGGAGGGTGGAATAAGCATTTTCTAAGCCTCAAAAGGAAGCTTAAAAACAAAAATAATCAATTTAAAAACACCTTTGCCTGAATATTGACCAAATAACTTCAAAATGAGTACAAGCTGCAGTGGAAGTACATGTCTAATGTAATTTAAATTGTTTTACAAAAATTATCAAAAGTAGTATGCTATAATAGATGTTTTTAACCCATTGTGTTCACACAAATGGAGCCATGAAACACACAGAAAAACCTGCTTTGGGACTACTGAGGCTGGGTTTCTCACCAGTTTATCTAATAGCTAGCAGTGCTGTCTTGTAAGTCAAGCATCTTTTCTGGGCTTCAGTGTCCTCCTGGCTACACCATGAGAAGTTTGGCTTAGCTGACCCTAATGTCCCTTCTAGTTGCTTCCTCTCAGTGAGCCCTGGGCCCCGGCTCATCTAAATGTGTTTGAAGCTAAGATGGAGTTCATCATGCAGCTCTCTCTTCCTCGGCCTCAGGCCTAGTAACTCTATTCATCATATCCACTTCCATCCTCTCTAAATTTTGAAATCTTTTGCTCTGATTCTGAAGACCAGAGGGAATGTGTCCTTCCATCAGTTTCTACTGATGCCAGAGTTCCGTCCCCAGAGATTCTGGTGTAATTGGCCTTGGGAGTGGCTTGGGATTCAGGATTCTTGAGCTTCCCAGTTGATTCCAATGTGTAGTCAAGGTTGAGACTCACTGATATAAAGCCTCACCACAGTTCTTGATACATAGTAGGTACTCAATAATTGGGAGACAGAATTATGAAATTTCAGTGCATGAAAGAATTTTAGGCAAACTGGAGGGAGAGATTTCTGGGGGCATTTCATGAAGACAGTGACATTTCACCCAGCCTTTAAAGAGCAGTGATTAAATCAGGGTGGCAATCTGCCCTCAGTTCTTGGTGTGCTCTTGGCTGAAGAATGACCTGACACACCAGGGTGTTAAGTCCAGACTATTACCCTGGTTCTCTGACTCCTTGCTTGGAAAAATCACCAGCAGGGCCAATGAGGCGGAATAACCTCAGGCAGGAAGCAGT
>CAUYSK010083980.1:0-14537 GCA_963575035.1 Avahi laniger | reverse complement strand
GATGGTGGTGGGGATGGTGGGGATGATGGTGAAGATGGTGGTGGAGATGGTGGGGATGGTGGGGATGATGGTGGGGATGATGGTGGTGGAGATGGTGGGGATGGTGGGGATGATGGTGGGGAAGGTGGGGATGGTGGGGATGATGGGGATGGTGAGGATGATGGTGAAGATGGTGGTGGAGATGGTGGTGGGGATGGTGGGGATGATGGGGATGGTGAGGATGATGGTGAAGATGGTGGTGGAGATGGTGGTGGGGATGCTGGGGATGCTGGGGATGGTGGTGGGGATGGTGGGAATGGTAGGGATGATGGTGGTAGGGATGAGGGCGGAGATGGTGGAGATAATGGTGCCCATTTTTTTGAGGGTTCACCAGGTTCCAGGCATAATATGAAGCACTTGACATCTAATCCTCGTAATAGCCCAATGAGATAAGAGTAATTATTTTAATAATGGGTAATACTACTTGCTAACTGCCAGGCACTCTTCTAAATTCTTTGCAAGTGTTAACCCAACCAAGGCAAGTACTATTATTGCTCTTATTTTGCAGATGAAGAAGCTGAGGCCCAGAGAAGTTTAATCACTTGTCCAAGGTCACGCAGCCAGTCATCAGCAGAGCAGAATGCACTTGCTCTGATGGATGTGGACAGCAGGTGCCGTGGGACAGAGAGGAAGGAGGAAGGTGTCCATCCTCCTGGCAGATCAAGGGAAACATCACGGAGGAGGTGACTTTAAGCCAAGTCCCAAGGGTTTAGTAGGGGTTTGCCAGGTGGGCAGAGCGAAGGGGCATTCTGGGCAGGAGGATCAGTGGAGCACAGGCCCGGGGTCACGTTTAGGAACGGGACGGGGTTCAGCATGACTAGAGGGTCGGGGTGGGGATGCTCAGGCTGGAGAGGTGGAAAGAGGTCAGACCCCAAAGGCCAGGCTGAGGGGCTTGGCTGCCCTGAAGGCCATGGGAGGCTGTAGCCCCCTCGTCTCTCCCCTGAACTGCTAAGGGATGGGGAACCTGTGGCCTTAAGGTGACATGTGGCCTTCTGGGTCCTTAAATGCAAATTTGTTCTGTAACATTTGGATTCAGTCAAAAGGCCGCACTTAAGGACCTAGAAGGTCACATGTGGCCTGAAGGCTGCAGGTTCCCCACCCAGTAAGACCTGCCAGGTGCTAAAGAGATAAACCTTCCTTAAACCAGGCCTGCTCAGCAACTTCCACCTGCCTCCCAGCCCGTGTTTGTTACACCTCAAATTGTCCTTGGCAGTCCTCAGGCCAGCCCACTCCCACCTCAACACCACACCCAGGTTCAGTGTATGGGTTCTGTCCCACCACCATGCCCCCTGCCCCTTGTCCCCGTGACCACATGCCCTTTGTTCTCCCACCTATCCAAAGCCCATTCCTCCTCAGGGGCCCCCTCCTCCAGGAAGCTCTCCCTGATCACCCTAACCCAGATGAGCTTCTGCCTTTGCAGCTGCATGTCACTTAGGATCCACACCCTGGGGGAACTGTGGCCTCCCAGCTCTCCTCTCCCCGGTCCTGTCTCCTCAGCTGGCACCTGAGATCCTTAAGGGCCAAGCCTGTGTCGATAACAAAGTGTACAAGGTGGGTGCTGTTTTCTTGGTGTCCCATACTGTGTCCAGCAGCATGGCCGCATGAGGCTGTGCTCTGGGCTCCAAAGGGCGCTGCCTCACTTAGTCCTCATAGTCGTTTTGCAGCTTGAGGAAACTGAGGCTCAGAGAGGCAAAGGGATTTCCAGGGTCCGTAGAAACTCAGGGACTGACCCAGAGATGGGTCCAGCCTGAGAGTCACTCTCCGCTCAGCATGAAGTCCTGCCTCGGCTTCGTTCTTCCAGACGGGTCCTCCAAAGGGCCCCTGGCTGACCACCCAATCACTGCTCTGGACACTGGCCGACAACAACACTGGGGTCTGGGTGGCCCCACAAGTCCTCAGGAGCTGGAGGCTGAGATTTCAGAGGTTCTTCGCTCCTCTGACAGATGCCAGCCTGGACTCATCCAAAAGGCCACGGGCAGAAATCTGAATTGAGGCCCAAAAGAGCCCAGCAGGGCAACGGGGGCAGCTCACATCACTCTGCTCTGCCTATTGCAGCCAGGAAGTCACGATCACAGGGAACATGCGCTAGGCTCCGACTGTGTGCCTGGCACTGAGCTACGCCCTCCTGGGCATTCTCCCCTCTCCTCCCGGCAGTACCGCGAGTGTCCCCTCTGCACAGATGAAGTCACTTGACGCATTTATTCCACCAGCCAATCACCCATTGAGTCTGTAGATATTTATCAAATGCCTACTATGTGCCAGGCCCAGAGCCCAGAACAGGGGCATGCAAACGTGCCAGACATGCACAATCCACCTCTTTAGAGCACAGCGTCTGAGGGGTGCCTGGCTTAGGGCCCCCTTGGGTGGGGGGATTCGAAGGCCTCACTAATTACTGAGGGCAGGGAAGGGACAAACAACTTGGCGCCTCCAGAACAGAGCATGGGGACTTGCAGAGAGTGTCTCAATAATTTGTCCTGTCAGGTTGCACGGGCGACACCCAGAGGGAAAGCCCCGTGAGCTGGACGTGCACCCCGAGAGTCCTCTCACGGAGGGACAGCTGAGACTTGCTGAGTGTCCCCCACCCCCTGCACCTGCCGATATGGGGGAGGGGGAGGTGCCAGTCAAAGCAGCAGGAAAAGCTGGGCCGCGGCATGCCACCCAGCCCAGGGGGACGCAGTTCATGTCGTCAAAGCCACTGTGCTGCCGAGGACCGACCTTTGGCTTTGGCAGCGAGGACATCCTCAGAAGGGGCTCTCTTGGGGGACAGTCACGGAATGGAGCCGGCCAGGACAGGAACCAGAGTGGGGGCGGTCTTCAGGACTGTGTTTCCCAGAGGGCTCCTGGTGTGTCTGTGGCCTGAAGTGACTGAGCCACGCAGGGACAGAGGCTGTCCAGGGCCATGATCCCCATTTGCAGATGGAGAAACTGAGGCAACACAGCAAGGCAGGTGCTGCCCAGGCGGACAGTGGAGCCGGCTCAGGGCACAACCCCGCTGAGTAGCTCCTGAGTCACGGGGTCCCACACACCGAGGCCTGTGTGGCTTCCTCATCAGGCCCCATCATGCCCTTGTGACTGGCCGCACGGCCGCCGGGCGGTTACTCACAGGCTTGTTACGGGCAGGGGAGGGCGAGGCAGGAGAGATCGGCCTTCGTGGCCTCTGGCCAACCCCCTGCTCCGGCTTCTCCCCTTCCTTGGCCCCTTCTCAAGGTTTCTTCTCTCCTGGGCCTCTGCCGGCATCCAGACTCCCCACCGGTGGGGGCGAGGCCTCCCTCGTTGGACTGGGGTGTCCTCCAACGCAGGGCCTGGGCCTCTCCTGACACACAGGAGCCCCCCACGCCTCCCCACTCAGACTAGTGGCGCCGCCTAGGTAGAAGGCCTGTCCAGGGTGGACCTGTGTCTCCTCCGTCCCCTGGGAACGCCCTGGAACCCCGGCCCTGGGAGACCGGCCGGCTGTGGTAAGCTTATCCCTCTCTTTTTGTGTCGATAAAACGGAGTCTGAGGAGTGGCTGTTTGAGGACAGCTGCTTCAGGGCCACATCCTTCTGAAGGCTTCAAGGTGGCGGACGACCTCCAGACTCACGCTGACCCGGGTTTGTGTCCCACGTCACCACCCCCCAGCCATGAGACCTGAGGCAATTTACCCGACCTCCCGGGGCCTCCATTGCCTCATCTGTAAGGCACAGTGGCAGCCGCCTGTCCCGTGGGGTTGGTGAGAAGTAAATGACATAATGTGTTTGTCGAGTGTTTAATGCAGGGCCCGGCGCATGGTGAGCGCAGCCCAGATGGGTGCTATTATAATCATTATCAAAGGAATCACAAGAGAGGACCACACCTCAGAGGTGCCCGGAGCCCTGCAGTTTACAAAGCACTTCCAGCCATGGTCGCATGGGAGTTTGGAAGAACCCATGAGGTGACAGGGATGTGGATTCTCAGCGGAGTCTACCAAGGCCCAGGCTCCCTGCCCGGAGTCGCTGGCCAGGCTCCGGCCTGCCAATCCTAACCCGCAGTTAACCGGCGTCTGTGTTGCATCTGAGTATTTACAAGCTAGATGCCTGGAACACATTACTTACCCTCTCCGAGCCTCAGTTTCCTCTTCTGTAAAATGGGGATAATAGTAGTGCCTCTCACAAAGGCTTGTGGTGAAGAGTGAGTGATGTCACACGTATACAGGGCTTAGAACATCGTCTGGCTGAGTCAGTGCTGTCTATGCAAGGCTTTGCTAACATCGTTATTTACTGAGCACCTACTTTGTCCTGGGTGTTTCATTTAAAATATCACGTTCAATCCTTTTATCAAAATTGCTTCCGTTGTGCAGATCGGCCAGACTAACTTAAAGTGCATTTTAGGTTGTGATCCCTGGGAACCTGACTCGAGGACATTGGCACGCTGGGGCTTATTTGGTATTTACTCTCAGGATCAACACCTGGGGGGCACAGTGAGGGAAGTGGATTGGGGGAGAGAGAAGCTGGGCTGCAGTGGGCCCCAGCAGAGGCCTCGGCCAAGCCCACGGGTGGTGCCAGGGCCGGAATGTCCTGCGGAGCTGTCCGGCATTGTGGCACGTGGACAACCAGACTCCATTCTCCAGCATCTCATGCAGCCGGTGTGACCGTGTGACCAGGATGAATCCAAGTCATGTGAGAGGAAGGGAGGGGCACAACTTTGCAATTATATCCTTAAAAAAAAATAAAGAAAGAAACGTGGCTTCCCTTCCCCCTTTCTCCCTGCCCATTAGCTAGAATGCGGATGTGACCGACGGGCTTAGATTACATCACGGGGTGGAAGCCAAGCGTTAGGAAGCGTGGAGCAAAGAGATGGCAGGAGCCTGGGTCCCCGCTTGTCAGTCAGCTCTCTCAGCAGTCCTAGACCACGTGCCTTCTGTCCTTTCCTCTCCTCTCTCGTTAAAGCCACTGCTTTTCTGATCTTTGTGACCAGCCAGACCTGCAGGTCAACTGGGACAAACCAGGGTAGCCCTCTCAGGAGGAAGCCTGCTAACATCCGATATCTCTCCTGTGACTCTCTTCTCCAGGCGTGTTGCATCTGGATACACACATGAATGCCCCTCTGTGTGTGGGGGCAAGTGTATTTGCGCGTGCAGGGGGTGTGGATTCCCCAGCACACAAACTCAGCTCTGCAAGAAACACAGTTTTATTTGTCTGCAGCCAAATGCCGTCTCTGTCTCAAGCTCCCTGTTTCCCAGTGGTGGAAACTTAAACCAGCCAGTGAGCAACCTCGGTCATTTCAGATAATTTTAGGCAATTAGGATTTGTTTGTCTTTGAGAAAATCAGGGTAGGTTCCATTGATCTAGGGTTTTTTCCTTCCTGCTCCCCACCCCTTCCTTCTTTCCTGGGAGCATTTAAGTTTAGTTAATGACTTAAATATAGCTTACGATTTTGCTGACCGGAGCTGGAGCTATCTGGCATTCAGGCAGACAGATGTCAGAGGTAGACATCATGGCAGGTGGTCTGTGACCCATCCTTTAAGGAATCTGCCTAGTTCCCGGCTGTGGGGTCTCAGCTGCCTTGGCCCAGGGCCACCTTGTCATGATCCCACAGTGCCACTGCACACCTTCCTTGGAACTTGGGGCAGCTCCGCACCCATCTGAGACCAGAGAACTCGGGCAATGCCAATGAGTGGCCTTTCTTTCTTTACATAAAATATTGGTATCTGACAATTGATGGAATCTTGTATGTAATAAACTTTGGTAGCTTCTAATATTCTCCCCATTTGCACATAAGGAAACTGAGGCCCAGAGAGGTAAAGTTAAGGTCACGCAGGTAGCGCACAGGGGAGCTGGGACTTGAACAGGGCAGTCTATGTCCTAATCTCAAGGCCATTCTGCATCTCTGGGGGGTCCAGCCCTTTTCAGTTCCTTCCTCTCGGTCTTATTTGATGTGCACAGACACCTCACAAGGAAGACAAGGGATGGGGCAAGGATTGCTCCTGTTCACAGGGAAGGAAACAGAGGCCAAGACGGGAGAGACAATTCGGTCTTAATGACCTAGCTAGGAAGAGTGGAGCAATGTCTGGACCCAGCTCTCCTCTGGGGAGGGCCCCGATCCTGTCCAGTGACGGTCCCAACACCCGCAGCCCCCGCAACAAACACACCCGGCCTGCGTGTGTGCCCAAATGTGCACATGCACCAGACGTACGTACACACGGAGCAGGCTGGCCCGACCTCCTCCCAGTGGCTTCGTCCCAAAACACGAAAATCATTACCTGGCACCCGCGCTCTGCCTGCCTCTCTGGGTGGCAGTGCAGAGCTGCCGGCGGGGAAAGTAGAACCACAAAGCTGTGATTAATTCTCCACCTCAATTACCAGTGGTAATTTGGGAAGGGCCCGTCCGCACCCGAAGCCAGGAAGAGCGACATCAAACGTGATTCCTAAGCGCACCAGAGGGAAGTGTGGCCCATTAACCAGGAAGTAGCTACCGTGCAGGGAGCGGGGAGGCTGAGGGAGGCAGCGCAGAGAGACCAGAGATTCTGGATTCAAGTCCAGCTCCACTGCTGTGTGGCCCAAAGCACATCTGTCTTAGTCCGTGTTGCTATAAAGGAAGACCTGAGACTGAGTAATTTATAAAGAAAGATTTATTTGGCTCACAGTTCTGGAAGGTGAAGGGGAGCTGGCACATGCAGGGATCACATGGCAAGAGAGGAAGCAAGGGGGTGGGGTACAAGGCTCTTTTTAACAACCAGCTCTAGAGGGAACTGATAGAGTGAAAACTCACTCACCCTGGAGGGAAGGTATTAATCTATTCACAAGAATCCCGGCCCCGTGACTCAAACAGCTCCCATCAGACCCCACCCCCAACACTGGGATCAAATGTCCAAACCATAGCACCATCCATGACTGGTTGGAGAGGCCCCTCTGGCATTAGCCTCTTTTAATAATAATAGCAATAACTCCTTGTGCTTGGAAAACGTGGCCTGGCACTAAATAAGTGATTGCTGAATAACTGAATGTCCACCCTTTGCTATTTATACAAACTTTTACAAACCTCCTCTCATCTAATTTCATGTTACTGGCATTAGTGTTCCCATTTTGTAGATAAGAAAACTAAGGCTCAGAGAGGTTCAGACAATGTACAACCTTGTGACATTAATTTCTATGTGCTAATTCTCCCAGGCATCATCCAATTTGACCTTCATTTTCTCTTCTCCTTAATTTCTTTATTATTGAGCCCACTCCCCCACCACATACACACGTATGAGTCATGATGTCCAGAGGTACAAACATGCCCATAGCTCAGAAAGAGCCAAGCTGTGTGTCCTCACAAGGGGACCATGGTGATGGCTGGAAGGGTGATGTCAGAGACGCCCCAGCTTCCATTCTAATAGGGCTCTGAATTTGCCAACCTGGGGCTTTGGGAGGAAGTGACCCACCCTCAGCTTCAAAGGCAGGTGCCACTTGGCTTAAGCCAATCAGCATGTCCCAACCTTCTGGCCACAGTTGTTGATTGGGAAATCAACAGAGGACCCAAGGCAGGCTAATTGACTCTGCTCCAGTACTTTCCTGAGTCACCAGGAAAGCACATTTCTCTTTTCTACTGCATTTGAATCTAGAAACATAGAATCCCGGAAACTTCTTGCAACCGGGAAAACAACAAGAGAGTCTGACTGAGAATGGGGCTAATACTGAGGCTACAAAACTGAGCACATATGAGCTGCTGGATCAAGCTCTACCTGGAGGTCATCCTACCACTGGCTTTTCAGTACCATAGGCTAATAAGTTCCATTGTTTAGTTGAGTTGTGTTTTCTACAACTCATAGCTGCTGAAAAGTATCCTAACAAATATAAATAGTTTCAACAATATTCCCCATGATAAACCTAGTGACTTTTTATAGGTATCTCATAATCCCACTAGTTAAATTGTAGTAGAGCAGGAAGAGGGGGCTACTCATCCTGCAGATCCATTCATACTGCCACTTCTCTTCACGGTTTTGCTAACTAATGACCTCAAGGTTGTAAGTTCAAAGACGAATCTGGGGTGAAGCCCCAGAGGCTGCTGGGTAAGTGTAGAAGTGGAGCTAAAGTACCCACAGCGGAAGACACTGGCCAAGGCCAGCCAGTCTCCCCACTTTCATCTGAAAGGAGCCACGGCTCTTTCACAAACCAGTTCCTGTCTTCTGGGCAGCCCTGGCAGAAAGACAGACTTTCCAAGGGCAGCAGAGACAGAGGGTGGTCTGACTCCTCCATGACATCGTTTGCATTTCAGTCCTATGCCTAATCGTATCAATCATATCATACAGAGACATCTTAGTATGTAAAATGATTTATTGATTGAGAATATTCCTGCAACTTTTGCGTGAACCCTAACCCAGTCAATAGAAGTTAGAACCAGAATGGCAGAGGAGCGTGGTGGGAGAGGTCACTGGGGCTTGGGTTTAAGTTCTGGCTCTGCTGCTTCTGGGCTGTGTGGTTTTCACCAGATTGCTTAACCTCTCTGTGCCAGGCAGAATAATGGCCCACTAAAGACATCCTAATTCCTGGAACCTGTGACCATGGCAAAAGGAACCTTGCAGGTATGATTAAGGGTAAGGATCTTGAGATTTTCCAAGTGGGCCCAGTCTAACCCATGAATCCTTAAAAGCAGGGACCTTTCCTGGCCGTGGCCGGAGGAAGACATGACTACAGGAGAAGGGTCAGAGAGATGCAACGATGCTGACCTCGAGGCTGGAGGAAGGGAGCTATGACTCAAAGAAGGCGGGTGGCCTTCAGGAGCTGCAAAAGGCAAGGAGATGGAGGCTCCCCCAGAGCCTCCTGCAAGGAACTTAGTCCTGCGACGCTTTGATCTTAGCCTAGTGAGACCCGCGTTGGAGTTCTAACCTCCAGAACTGTAAGATGATAAATTTTGTAGACCTAAACAAAGAAACAGAGGCAAAATTAATACAGAGAGTTTATTTGGGCCAAAGTTGAGAAGTGCAGCCAGGGACACACTTCCAAGTTGCCGCGGGGAGTGTGCCTTCCAGCCTTGGTTCTGAGCAGGTTTTTAAAGTTGTTCGACAGGAATTCTCACTGGTTTACAGAGATGACATCATTCAGTAACCGGCTACACTGTTGAACTATAGGGTGTGAGTTACGGTACCCAACAGGTGGCATTTTTTGAATACTTGGCATCCGTCGAGATCCCACACAGCAAGTGGCTTCAAGAGTTAATTATTTAGCTCAAGGAGGGGAGTAAGATGTCACTGTCATCACATGCTGTCACATTTCAGTGTCTCTCTGGACCTGATAGTTAAAGGGGGCTCACATTCCTCAGGTAAAAAGTTTCTTTTCTTTTTCTATTTATATTTTTTAGCCACCAAATTCGTGGCGATTTGTTACAGCAGCCCTAGGAAACTGATACAGACCCTGAGCCTCATCTTCCTCATTTGGGAAATAGGTGGCATAGCACGGACCCCCATGGAATCCTGTGCGAACGCGAAGTCGCGAGTTCAGCCCCGGATTCACAAAGTCCCCGGTTCAAATCCAGACTTACAGAGGGGTCTGGCTCTTCTCCTGCCAGGCAGGGCAAAGGGCTCAGCCCTCCCGGCAGTGAGGCAGCCTGAGGCTCGTGGCCTAGCACCATCCCATCCTCCTTTTGGACCTGTGACCTTGAGCCACCTCAGCCGGCCAGGGCCAAGGCAGTGAGGATTAGGAGAGTTCTGAGAGGGGCCAGAAGAAACGGGGTAGGCCCTGTAGGGTCCGGCCACGGCCCGGGGGCAGCCTGAGCGTCGCGGGAGGGAAATGAGCCCTCCAAGGTGCGGCTCCACGGGCGCCGTCTGCTTCTGGCTGTGGGATTCCTGGAAAGGCGGCCACCCTCTCTGAGCCTGCTACCCCACCCGGAAAACGGGGAAGAAGAGTTCTAGAAATAGCTCGTAGTTGGCTCCCACTCACAGGCACCGTCCTTTTCTCTTTCTCTCTCCTTCTCCCTTCCCTCGTTTTTATTCATAATGAGTTTTATTATTAATAATGAGCTTGACCACGATCCTGTAAGGAAACTGGGGGCTTGGAGAGCTTAACCTGTCCAGGCCGTGGAGCGGGCAAGCGGCACAGCGGGATCCGAACCCAGGGCCTGTGGTGGCACCTCTGTGCCAGGATGCCGCCCCCGGGGAGGATGCTTGGGACCGCCGACAAAGATGGGCTCCCTAAGGGGGCGCAGGACCTCGCGGTGGGAAGCGGGATTTCCGGGAGCAGCGGGGGCCGCCCGGGCGCCGCCAGCCAATGGGCTCCGGCGTTTCTTCCGCTCCTGGGCGGCAGGTTGAGACCCGGCCTGTGATTGGAGCTCGGGCGCCCGGGAGGTGGTGCGAGCGCTAATGTCTTCCCCGCCTGTCCTAATCCTAGGCTGAGGGCGCGCTGAGCCCTCGCTGTGGGCTCATTCCCCGGCGGGCCGGGCCGTCGTGGGTCAGGGCCGGGCTGGGCGCGCCTCTCTCGCCCTGCTCACGCCACGCGGTTCGCTCCTTCCCGCCACCAGACCCCCCACCCCATCCCCCAGGCCAGAAAGGGAAGGGCCCCCGAGTTCTGGTCCAGGCCAACATTCCCATGTCACAGATGGGAAGACTGAGGCCCAGAAGAAAGGAACTTGCCCAGGGCCAGCAAAGCTGGACTTCCCTGTGGAGGCCTTGGACAGCCGACTGTCATCGCCCGGTCCCGTCCAGACTAAAGGACCAAACTGGTGCAGTGGGGCTTAGGCCAGGGCCTAGCGCCTAGTAGGTGTTGCGTGATGAATGAATGAATCTGGCCCTCTGGGGTCAGCCCAGAACTGCACGTTGAACTGGTGGGAAAGGCAAGTCTGTGGCCTGAAGATTTCAGTGGGAGAAGTGAGGGTGAAACATTCTGGAAGGTAGAGAACAGAACAGTAAAATGTGCGCATGCTATACTAATATCTACTAGAAATACAGCCCCTAGTGTCTTTGGAACTGGTTTTTTCTTTTTTTAAATTTTTTTATTTTTTATTTTTTGCTTTCACTTTCCAAAATGGAAACTCCTATTTCCCACATCAGGCACTGGGCTGGCAATTTGCTTACATATTTCATTTAATCCTGTGAGCTAGAAATGTAATTTGTTCTTACAAATGAGGAAACTAAGTGGAATTAGAGGGGTTAAGTCACTTGCCCAAGGTCTGTCAACTGTAATAGAAAACGGTAGAGCTGAGATTTGAACCCCAGCCTGTGCTTTCTTTTTCCTGCTGAATCGAACTAATTGTCTGTCGAGGGCTTTCAGACCTGAGGTCCTGTGGCTCTGCTGTTATGTTTAATGTTTTCAAGTTGATCTTTTTACAAAGGTCAAAGTCTGTTCCCAGCCTTTATGGCCAGGTCATCCCAAAGCTGTGAGGAGAGGGCACCACGCTGATTCCCTGTCTTCTTCTGGGAGCTGTTCCTTTGCAGAAAATCTCCCAGGAAATACACAAGCGTTCATGTACCAAACAGCCACTTGTCCAGTTTTTACAGAGAAAACTCAAAACTGAGTCTTGGCAGAACTGGGCAATTAGTCTTACGCAACTCAATTCCACAGTCCTTTCCTGACACTATATCACAGCTACTGTGCTGGAACTGGAGATAGAACGATGAATAAAATTCTTGCACTCTCTGCGCCTCAGATTCCCTGACTGTGCTAAGTTAGAGATGGCAGAGATAGCATGCAGACTCATTCTCTCCTTTCCAACACTCATGGCAGACATTGCTAACTGATTGCAGCACACTTTCCTGCTGAACCACATCTCAGCCTCGAATACATGTCTCCCAGCGGCCACCAAGCACCAAGGGTAGAGGTGCCAGGGAAGATGAAACGTTTTGTCCTCCCTGAACTAAGGTAGATCAGGTTTTGCCTAGCTTTGCCATTCAGCCTAATATATTCCCATTCCTCCGGGGTCCCTGCCCTATGGCTTATCCGTTCCTGGAAAGGATTCTCCCCTGTGATGAGTGAGACTGCTAAGACAAGCCGGAGAGCCATGGGGCAGAGCCTCCTGCCTCTTCCCTTAGCAGGCCCCCTAGCACCTGTTCCTCCCAGGCAGTGTCTCCTAACAGGGCTGCTTCCCGTCCCTCCCAGCGAGGCTTAGCCCTTCTGCCGTCACGCACCAGCCGCCCCCACCAAGACCACATTGGCTCAGGCCACAGTTGGGAAGGGAGAGAAGTAACAATGTGTTGGGATCAGCCAGACGGTAATCCCACAGAATTGTGGTTTTCCTGTATCCATCATTTTGTTACCTTCTAAGCCTTTTCATATATGCAGTTTTCTCTGCTATCACTGCCCTCCTCCCTTGTCTGTCTAACAAACTCCTATTCATTCCTTCAAACCCTATTCAAATGTCATCTCCTCAGAGAAATCTTCCTTGCCCTCCCTCTAGGCAGTCACCCTCTTCTTCTTGTGTACAACATCCGTGTTTTGTGCTCATGATTATTTCCCACAGCCACTCTAGTGATTTGTATACCTGCCCCTCTCCCTCTCTGGGTTGTAAACAAAGACAGAACCATGTCTTATCCATTGGGATCCCACGGCCCTGGTGCAGAGAGGGAACTCACTAAATATTTGTGGACCTGTTGATTTCACTCCAAACCCTACCATCTGAAAAGCTTAAAACACCCAAGCTGATGAACCAAAAACAAATGTCATTATCCCCAATTTGCAAGTGACTCAGCTCAGGCAAACAGACATTCCGAAAAGTCACCTGCTTGTGCCACTGGCCAGGTCAGGGCAAGGACCTGGGAGTCCAAGCTCCTCAGCATTCCAAGAGGGGAAATGGTCCCTCCCTTTGATTCTGCCTATGAGTTGGCCAACCCTACCTAGGCGTCCATTAATGGTTTTTCACTGTTTGTGTTCCAAGACTGGTACAGTTAATCCAGGCGGCTAGAGCTAGCTACTCACGCTATCACAGTCAGAACTTCGCACCATTTATTTCAGCAAACACCTTTTAAGAAATCGAAAGGCCAAGTGTTAATGTCCTTAATGAACGAGAAGCCCTACAAGTAAATAAGAATAATAACTCAATAGAAAAATAGGTAAAAGTCAGGAATAGGCAAGCCTCATGATTGAAAATCAATTGAACAATTTCCGTCGAGCGACTACTGTGTGCCAGGCACCGTTCTAGACAGGGGAGGTACATGCTGGACAAGACAAGGGCTCCGCTCTCGGGGAATGACCTGGCGAGGGGAGACAGGCCAGAGGACAAGCACGTACCTCTCGTACGGCAGGTATGTGTAGCAAGGTAAAACAGGGTGGACTGATAGAGGTGACAGCCACTCTAGGTGGGGTGGTTGGGAAACGTCTCTCAAGGAGGTGCTGGTATCTGAATGCCAAGAACAGGCCAGCCATGCAGTAGTCAGGGGACTAGTGCCTTAGCAGAGGGACGGGTGAGATGTGCAAGGTCTTAAAGTAGGAATGAGCTCAGAATGTTCGAGAAGCTAAGAGAAGGCCAGGGTGGCCGGAGAGAAGTGGGTGAGGAGGAAGGTGTAGAGTACGGGAGGCGCCAGAGTGTGCAGGGCTCCGTAAGCTGGGGGGACAGCTGAGACTTGAGTGAGGCAGGAAACCATGGAAGGTTTTAAGCAGGTGAGGGACATGATCCGCTTCCATTTTCAAACTGTCGCCTTGGCCGCTGCAGGGACAGTTGACACAAATGGGGCCAGAGCAGGAGCAGGGAGTCCAGTTAGGAGGCTGCCTCATCGGACCGGGGAGAATTGCTGAATATTCGCAATACAGTGGAAGCAGGAGGGGTGGGGGCGGAGCCGTGAGGATTCAGGACATTTGGGGGGTAGAAATGGATAGGATTTGCTAATCATGGACTGGAATTGGGGTATATTTTTTGCCTTGAAAAACTGGGTAGATGATGATGCTTCTTCTTAGATGGGAAACATGGCAGAAGGTGGGGAGAGAAGTTTTAAAATACTAATAAGAGCTCACATTAGTTGAGCTTCTCCTCTGTGACTGGCATGCTTTACACGGAGCCATCCTGTACATTGTAGGACGTTTAGCAACGTCCCTGGCCCCACATACTAGATACCAGCAGTGTGCACGCATGTGCACATGTACACACACACACACACACACACACACACACACATCTGGACAACCAAAAATGTCTCCAGACGCTGCCCAGTGGCCCCTGGGGGAAACCACTCGTAGTTGAGAGCACGGCTGTACATAAATTCTCTCACATCATCCTCACAACCACCCTATAAGGTCCATCCCGAGAGCGTCCCCATCTCACAGAGGAAACTGCAGCCCAGAGTAGTTAAGTCACTTATCCAAAGTCATGAGTTCTTATTTTTGGCCAAGCTGGGCTTGAGTGCCCGTCGATCATTGCTATGGTACGAATTTGGCCCTCCAAAATTCACGTTGGAAACTAAGACCCAATGTGTTAGTATTACGGGACAGAGCCTTCAGATTAGGATTAGCGCCCTTATAATAGGGCTGGAGGGAGTCAGTTTGCCCCTTTTATCTCTCCTGCCACGTGACGACAGATACAGCAGAAAAATGTCATCTTGGAAGCAGAGAGCGGCGTGTGCGCGCCACTGAGGTTCACGGG
>CAUYSK010083979.1:0-18738 GCA_963575035.1 Avahi laniger | reverse complement strand
TTCCACAGGATCTTACAAAATATTTCACCACCACCGCTTACATCTTATTAAATCAACAGAAACTTGCTGTATTCCTTTCAAAGCCCAAGTTTTTCTAAGCTTTTCCCTCTACTACCTTGGGAGGCATTTCCAGCAGATTTTACATTTCAGAGTTGAGCATCACCCACCCTGAGTTGATTTACATTGGCAGATTAAAACGATGGCCACCAGCATGTCATTCGTCAAATTTCCCATGGTTCATCTGGTGTATGTGACTTCGTCTCAGTAGACAGAACTCAGGAATGATTTCATGACTACTCAAAAATCCATTAAAAATTAACCAAAAAATAGAATCTTGACCAGCCTAAAATAAAACACAATATCAGTTTTGACTAGGGAGCATAAAATCCCTTGCTTCCATTCTCCAAAAACATGTACCTTTCAGACATGGGCTAGTTGCTAAATAGAAGCTGAAACATCTATGAGCCTCTGCTGTTTGCAGCTGTGTGCATTGGTTCAGATATCTCAGCAAAACACACTGCATGCCAACCTCAATTTAGGAGGACACCCAAGGAAGAAACAAAGTCAATGTTACTTTGTTGGAGAGGATTTTCTCATGTCTCAGTCTCTTCTCATATTGTGTTTTGCTTTTTGTGCTGTAGAACATTTTTTTTTCTAATTCTGTAGCATTAGTGCTAAATTCAGTCCAACTAATGCAATTCTAATGTGACCATAGGTAATTATTTTTCCCTGGCACACTTTTCTACAATTTCCTGGTGTTTTATAGCACAATTATCTGGGAACAAAGTTTGGAACATAATTTCTTATCTGTTGAGGCTGAGAGAGTGTGGTCATTAATTACTTTCTTTTAAGTACTAATTGACTTTGATACTTCAACTTATTATATACTTATGGGTATATTTTTTGCTTTCATTTTAAGCTTTGAAGTCAAGGATTACCTTTGTAGTCAATGCCAAAAGCTGGGGAAAAGTTACATTTATGAACTTTGAAGCAAATGAATATAATTTTCTTACATTTTGGTTGTAATTTTGTTCCTAAAGCCTATGTTCATTAGAGAAAAATACCTAATTAATATGTAACCATAATTTTTATGTTCTCCATTTCATAACAAAAGAATTAAATGTTCATTTAATACATATTGGGTGAGCATCAACTCTGTATTGATCGTTGTCCTAAGTGCTGGGGAGAGATCCGTAAAGATCATGGATAAAATCTCTCTCATGAAGCCTATAGAGACGGGCCCTATTTATGACGATTTGGCTTATGGTTTTCAACTTGGCGATGGTGTGAAAGCTAAATGCACTCAATAGGAACTGTACTCCAAGTATCCATATAACCCTTCTGTTTTTCACTTACAGTACAGTGGTCAATAAATTGCATGAGCTATTTAATACTTTATTGTACAATAGGCTTCATGCTAGATGATTATGCGCAATCATAGGCTAATGTGAGTGTTCTGAGTGCATTTAAGGCAGACAGGGCTAAGCCGTGACATTTGGTAGGTTAGGTGTATTCACCATATTTTTGACTTAGGATATTTTTTGATGATGATTATGGGATGTAACCCCATCATAAGTCAGGGAGCACCTGAACATCGACATGGAAGGAGGAAAAAAACAAGTAAACAGATATGTGAACAAAATTAATTTATATTCCTCTGCATTTTCTCTTGATGGAGAAGATAAAGCAGAGAAATGAAATAGAGTCATAGTGAGTATGGAGATAAAGAGGGATTCCAAGTGGGCAGGTGGAGGGAAGATTCTTGATAGGTGGTCAGGGAAGGTTTCTTTGCAGAGATGATACCGAAACTGTCTGTGAGAAGGACTAGGGCATGTGTGGAGCCCGGGAATGGTGGATGTGTTGGTTAATAAAGCAGAAGAAATGACGGTGCGGTCGAGGCTGGAGAGCACTGAGAACAGAAGGAAATGGGCCGAGAGCTGGCAGGGAGTGTGGCCCGCCAGAACCCTGGGGTCTTGGGAAGGAATCTACATTCTGTCCCCAGTTTGTTGGGAAGCCAGTGGAGGATTTTTAGTGGAGATATGCTTTTGCCAAAACTGACTCCATGTACGCTGAGAAGGAATAAAAGGGGGCAGGATGAGTGGAAGCCGCAAGAGGCCAGTGCAGTGGTCCAGGAGTGACAGCTCAGGGACCCAGGGATGGAGTGGCCGTGGTCAGCTGGGGACAGAACAGGTGTGAGAGTCGAGACTGAGCACAGATGGGCTGTGAGGGGAGGAAAAGAATCAAGGATGTTGGGTAGGACTTTTGTTTACTTAAGAGAGAGAGGTAAGTACATGGATCGAGATGATACATAGATAACTATAGATAGACAGAGACAGGCAGATAGAGATAGGGAGATTAGATAGAGCTGATGCATGGACGATTACAGGTGGATATAGATGATAGATACAGAAGAGTAGAAAGTTAGATTGATAAATTGATAAGAGATAGATACATAAATAGATATACCTTTAAGTAAGAAATTCCTTCCTTCCTTCCTTCCTTCCTTCTCTCTCTCTCTCTCTCTCTCTCTCTCTCTCTCTCTGTCTCTGTCTCTCTCTCTCTTTCTTTCTTGTATGTGGGTAGGAAATCCAAATGGTTATCCTCATCTGCCAATGAAATGACTGGAGATATTTATTGATATGGGCCATTTTGAGCTGGTCCACGTGAAACTAATGTCAGCTAAATAGCAAATGACTCTCTGAGGAGGCCCATCATTGCTCAATGAAAGAAATAAAAGAAATTCATTTTAACTCAGGGCTCACCCCATTAGTATCCCCTTTCCTGTTGTCTAATGGTGATGTGCCAGCTAATTCCCAAAGTGCATCATTGCAGACAAAACCTCACCACCGAAGGAAAGCAAGTCTGTCCTGGAGAAGACACCCAGGGACATCGATTGCCGTCTAGAAAAGATGTACTCTACCGAATGAGTGTGCCCAATAGCATGTGACAGAGCTTGGTGTCTCAGGCTGGGTTCTGCAGGAAGCAGACT
This sequence comes from Avahi laniger, assembly GCA_963575035.1. Taxonomy (NCBI): domain Eukaryota; kingdom Metazoa; phylum Chordata; class Mammalia; order Primates; family Indriidae; genus Avahi; species Avahi laniger. Next base: position 15,749 of record CAUYSK010083979.1, on the reverse strand, counting down.
GAGATAGGGATTAGCACGCACAAGGTTTATCAGGATGGAAGGGAAGGGAAGCCACAGGACTGGGCAGCGGGAGATGTCTGAGTCCAGGATGCATCTATGTCACCTCAGTCAACCACGCAGGAAGTCCTGAAGATGAGAGGTCCCTCATGAACTGCCCCAAGTGTCCAGCAGTCATTGGAGGTGAGAGTCACAGGAAGAGGGTGTAGCTTTGGGCTAGGTGGTTCTCTTTGGCCAAAGATGTTCAAAGCAGTATCCAAGGGGAAGTGGAAGTCCCTCATTCCTGAAGGAGGACCTCGATAGCCCATCAGAGCATTCATTACACACGACATGGAGTCCTAATAAAAATGTGGTTGGGAAATCCAAACACCTGGGCTGTGCTTCTGTCTCTGCGGGCAATTGTTTTATGGGAACCAATAGGGTCCTTCAACTCCCTGATAAGTTTTCTTATCATTAAAATGGGCTGGTATCTTGGGACTCCTCCTCTATAATAGTCTACAAGGATTCGGCGTCTACAGAAACTGACTTAACCCATTCTAAGAATCAAGAAAGCAATGGTATCTTTGAAGGTATTAGATAGCACTTTGAAAATAAGTTTTTATTAATATAAAGTTTAAGAAGGCTGGCTTATTTGGGATATGGGAAAATTAAGGAAAAGGGAGACAGGTGAGTACCAGGAAAAAGCCTGCAGCAAATTCAGATGTGTTAAAACACGTATGATTTAGTGGAGTGGTAGAACGAATAGGAGAATAGAGGGACCTTCTCAAAATAGCCCCTCCAAGGGGAAGAGCATGTTGGGGTTTCTAACCGTGGTCTAAGGAAATTAGTGTCACCAGAGGGTTGAGGAAATCCTAAATGCAAAATGGCAAATATTACTTATACTGACCACAGCCCAGGTCCCATCTTCTCCTGCCTTTCCCACCTGCCCCAAGAGGAGGAGAGAAGGAGCTTGTGATGAAGAATCAACCCAAGGGACTCCCTGCAGGGTGCACAGAAGACACGATCTAGCAAAGTCAGGGTAGAGGATACTGTCTCCACCCTCATTAATGTGTTGAGAGATATAAGAGGACGAGAAAGTACTTTAAAAAGAGGAGGTCAACCAGAACTCTCATAGTTTGTTGGGGAGAAGTTTAAATGTTACAACCCCTTTGGAAACTGTCCACATAAAACTGAACGTACCCCTGCTCTATGCATGACTCAGCTCTTCCAACCCCCAGATATTTACCCAAGAGAACTGACAATACTTGTCCATAAAGGGACCTGTACAAAAATGTCTGCAGCAACTTAATAAGTAATGATCCCCAAACTGCAAACAGCCCACGTACCCATCAACTGGAGAATGAGCGAATAAAAATGGTTTGATCCTACAACAGAATGTTATTCAGAAAACAAAACAACACAACACAAAAACAGCTAGTGCCCATAACAACATGAGTTAATCTCAATCACATTATGTTGAGAGAAAGAAGCCTTGCACGTAGGATGGCCAAATTTAGTAAACAGAAATTCAGGACACCCAGGTAATTTGAATTTCAGGTAGAAAATGTATAATTTTTAGTGTAAGTATGTTCCAAGTATCCTTGGGTCAGACTTACACTAAAAATATGCATTGATTATCTGAATTCCAAATTTAACTGGACATAGTGTAGTTTATCTGTCACTCCTACTTACACAGTGCACAGTTTCATTTATGTGCAGCCCCGTGGTGGAAAATAACTAACCAGTATTTACCTCTGGGGGTGTGGCACGTTGATTGTCCAGGAAGAAGAGGAATGAGGGAACTTTCTAGGGTGATGCTCATGGTCTATATCTCAATACCAACCTGGTCTCACAGGTTGCATTTGTCACAGGTGCACAGGTGAGCATTTGTCAAAATATAGCTATGGTAACTTGGGATTTGTGTATTTCATTATGTGTACATTTACACAAAAAAGAACTATAAGCAAATATTAAACTGTATTTAAATATGAGCTTGTTGGAAAATTTACAAAGAGGTTATAGTTACTTGCAACTTACCTTAAAATATGTTAAATGGGTAAATGGATGTATAGAAACATGGATGGATATACGGACAGATTGATATATGCTAGGGCTTCATAGATGGTGACAGAAGACACAAGACCTCTGGGTCAGAGACAAAGCACAGTTTTACACACAGTAACAGTATCAGCTGGAGAAGCGGCATCTGTACTGCTTATCTGAACTGCAGACCCCACTGGGAGCTATGAAAAGGGCTGGGTGATATCTGCACACAGTAGATTGCATCACAGGACAGGAACCCTGTGCTTAGGGATCTGACCTGAAAACTTACAGTGACCAGTAAGCCTGTATGCCCTCTCCTCCAGGAGGAGACATTATCTTTACTACATGGGAAAATCTGCCATTTGCCTTAAAAGAAGACACACCACCATCTCTATCACCCAGGGTTTTTACCTACACAAACATCCTTGAAAAGGTAGCCCAGAGTAAAGGCCGTCGCACCTCTGCTTGCAATACATGCAGAAATGCAAGACACACTGGAAGAAATGTCTTCTCCCCACACCTTTTCCATTTGACTTCTAGAATAAATAAGAAAATGACTTAGAGGCATAATATAGCCTATATTACATCAAAAGCTATGACACAAGGACTCTCAGTACCAACAGACAGTGGGGCGAGAAATTCCCCACGGAGGATCAGTCTCCTTTCTCAAAATTAGGCCTTCCACTATTCCTATCAGCAGGTTTCACAGCAGGTTTAGAGCTTTCCCGTGCAATTCCAAAAGGAAATTGATCTTCAGACAACTTAGCGGCTTTCACTTGTGAGTCATCTTGCCCATCTGAATTGCGAAGTTAATTGCTTCCACAACCTCCTTGGAAAGAAGCGAAGTCCAGTGATTAGCAACCCGAAACCCACGTCTTATTCATTGCTTTGGTGCCAGCTTTCCGGACCACAAGAAGGCCCTGGGTGGACAGCCATGATTGCCTGTCAAATGCGACACTTTGTATATTATTAGAGATGCCCCAGGGATATAAATTGCTGATAGTTTGCTTTAATCAGGTTCTCTATGCGTGTGTGCGTGCACATGTCTGTTTATGAGCAAGTTAGGATCAGGTGTTTATCAGCGAGTCCCTGTATTATGACTGATTATTTTGGACTGAAGTTATTACTTAAAGGTAATCAAATTATGGGTGGGAAACAAAGAATAAAAGGAAAGATCAAAGTTTCCTGGCCAATAATGTAAAGCACAAATTGTTTTTTTCTTCCTATTTAGTTACTTTCAACCAATTTATTAGCCCAACATCCCTACTGATGGCTTATGGAATTTGGTACAGAATTCACTTTGCAACAAGTTACATTTTGTAGTTTCTATCTGCCAGAATCACCAGAGAGTCCAATTCTTTCTAGATTATATACTCATATGCATGAATGTGTGTGTGTGTATGTTTGTAATCCAAAACAGAGAGAGAGAGAGAGAGAGAGAAAAGAAGCCATAACACTCAACCATTTCTTAAGGTTATGTACCTCTTCTGAATTTTCAGGAAAAAACTAGAGATCTTATCATTGGATGAGATGTGGCCAGAAAAAAAGAAGTATTTATCCAGATTGTTGAAAAATGTTCATCATGTAGTCCCTGTGGAGTACATACCAGATGGCATAATTTCTGGTGCCTTTTACAGAAACAATTTGAATTCTGCTGGTTTAGGGAAATAATTTTCAACCTAAGTGGGAAATTAACAATGGAGGAGAAGGAAAATTTAATTTTTTAAATTTAAAAAGAATCATATTTTAAAAGAGAAATTGCTAAATTAAGAGACTGCTGTTAGAGTACCCCTGAAGTTTATTTAATTGAGCACATTCATAACTATGATCATCATAGGGCATTACATTTCTCACATTGGTGATGGTACCAAATTATGAAAGAAAATTATTACGCCATACAGAATTGAAAATGTGAATAAAAATGATCTGCCTTTGGCTCTGGAGTGAGAACTGAGAGTATCAATTCTTAATTTTTATGGTAGCTGGCCCTAAAATGATCCCTGACTCTCGCTGTGCATATGTTCCTTTAGTTCTCTCCTACATTGTATCAGGGTTGTTTTACTGAACTACTCTAACATTATTGTTTGCATAGTGGTAGCACATGACTCTCACAGCTAGGTCATGAAAGATATTATGGTTTCTGCCTTGGTCTCTGTTGGGTCATTCATTCTGAAGAAAGCTGGCAGCCATCTTGTAAGGACACTCAAGCAGCTCTATAGAGAAGATGGCATGGTGGGGAACTGAGATCATCTTCTAATACAAAGCAAGGAACTGAGACCTCTAGCTAACAGCTACATAAGTGAGCCAGCCAGTTCCTCCAGCCCCAGTCAAGCCTTCAGATGATATCAGTGACAGATCTTGACTGTAATCTCATGAGATACTTGGAGGAAAATATATGGAGCTCAGCCACGCCAGGATCACTGAATCACAGGAACTGTGAGAGAATAAATGTGTGTTGTGGGAAGCCACTACATTTTGAGTTGCTTTGTTTCACAGTATTAGATAATGAATGCAATCACCAATGTCATCTTCTGCATTGGGAACAAGATGCAATTATTATGATGATAGCTGAGATGAAAACTATTCAATGCAAAATATCAACACTGTTTGACATCGGTATCAGTGAAGTCGGTACCAATAATGTTGATCAGACACTACTCTTATAACAATTGTATAGGAAACTCACTAGCTGGCTCAATCCCATTCTTTCAGATATTATAGTCAATATACAATGTATTATAATGCATAATCTTTCCAAATGAAAGTATCAGAGTAGAAAATATTTTTAAATTTTTTTATCATTCTCACATTTCCATGTTCACATTTGGAAAAAAAAAAGATAAATCAGATTTATTTGAACTAGATAAGCTATTCACATGGGGGAAAAACATGCAAAAAAAAAAAAAAAGCCAGTAAAATTCAGGAAAAGAAAGGTAATTAAGGGGGAAAATGATACCTCATATATATTAGATCATATTTTAAAGCTATCCCAATTAAAAGAGTTTGATTCTGTCTCATGGATATGATAAGAATATTTATAGTATGATTGCTTAATAGCAATAAAAATTGGAAATAACTTGTGCACACCAATAGAATAATGGTATGTAAATTACACTAAATTCTTTCAGTAGAACATCACGCAAGTATTTAAAAGAATGAATCATCTCAGTGTAACTGTGGAGCAATCTCCAAGTGATCTCTTTATGTGACTAAAATAAGATACAAAACAGATGAGATATGATATATGGGAAACTTCTAAACTTTAACCTTGAGCCTTTAAAGCTATAATAGTTCTTTTTCTATTTTTTAGACAGGGTCTTGCTCTGTTGCCTTAAGCTCCTAAACTCGAGTGATCCTCCTGACTCAGCGTCCTGAGTAGCTGGGACATCAAGCTTGCACCACCACGCCCAGCTATTATTTTTTATTTTTTGTAGAGACGAGGTCTCGCTCTTGCTCAGGCTGGTCTCAAACTCCTGGCCTCAAGCAATTCTCCCACCTCGGCCTCCCAGAGTGCTAGGATTACAGGTGTGAGCCACCGTGCCCAGCCTAAAACAAGTTCTTAATTTCACAATGATGTAGCAGCATTTCTTCTTTCCAATGGCATTTGATTATAATTTACCTGAAGGAGTTAGAGGAAGTGTGAACCCCTGAGGGGACAACTTTCATGGCTGAAAGAGACTAAACTGTTTTAGGAAGAATTGAAAGCACTCTTGGCTAAACTTTCAGATTAAATACATAAATACAGGTATTGTAAGATTACATCTCGATATTTAAAACATAGTTTGAAGAGTTTTTTAAAAGTCTTTATTTCTATGCATTCAAACATACTACCAAACTGAAAAATAAAGAACATTTTTAGCTATGAAATCAGCCCTGCACTAAAGCCAAGTAAGATTCTATTTCTTCTTTAAAAACTTTTTGGGAAGAGAGAAAATAAAAGTTGAACATATATTGTTAAAAAAACAAAATTTTATCACTACTCTATCAAAGTTCAAAATTTTAACGTATTGGACTTTAAAATCGTGATCCACAAATTGCTTCTGGACCATCTTATTAATCCTGACTGTAGTGATCAATCCAGCATAAAACTCTTTTTTCTTCTAGTTGGTTTCTTAAGAAAGATGCAATGAATGTATATTTAGACAGTGTCACACAGAAAGACTAGGATTTTCTTGGGTGAAGTCTCTGAAATCCTAATCCGGGCGAGCTACTTAATTGGAAAGTCGCATCACTGACAAACTAGAATACAACAGGAAGAAGTGTATTTTGCACAAAACCACAGATGCAAAAAGTCATCTGGCAAATGGGACGGCCAGATAATGGATTAAGTTTTCCTCTGTAAGATTCTAGTCTACATGGAGGCTTTGAAACATTCCTCCCTCAACACTCTGCCTTCCAAAATATTAAATAATGAATTTTGAATTCTAATAATCTTATCTCCCTAATGCTACCAAATGGTCATACATCTGTATCGCCTGCTATCTATATTTAATGGGAAAAAAGTCCTGAATCTCATTAGATTAAAAAAAGGAAGAAAGAGAAATGGCAACCACCACCACCACCAATTCTTGATATTAGCACTTTCAAATAATCGTTAGTTATTACATTTGAAAACTGGCCGTGGGCTCTGGGTAGAAATCCAAAGCATGTGTTCTTCTGACTTGCCTCCGCAAACTCTTCTAACATCCACTTCCTTTCTACTCCGAAATGTTTCGGTGCTCCGGCAGACTCCTGCTCCCCACTGCTTAAACCTGACTTTTCACTTTAGGTGAAGGATGCTCAGACAACACCACGTTAATTTCTGCGAACACTAAATTTCATCTAATTCAGCAAGCAGGCCTCTGCTAATTAGGCCTCCCAGGACGAGTGATTGCAAAGGTCTCCTCCAGCCGCTGCTGATCGATAACTCACAACACGCACAGTTCTGCTGGTCAATTTCCTGGGCTTCTGAGTAAGAAAGAGGGACCTGTTGTTGTTAACAACCTACACTTGCCTAAAATCACAATCTGTTCCCACCTTTCCCGGGAGTTCGCGGGCTGCATGCAAACAACATCAATCCCTCTCTTCGTCCCGTCTTTGCTGACTGCCGGAGGGGGAAGCACGCTCCTGCCACCACCTCCAACGCGGCTGCCGCCTGCCAGCTTTGAGGCTGACGGATGAAGAAGTCAGGCTGCTGACAGAGCCAGCCCAGATTAGCTGTTTGATCCCAGGACGCAAGCCTTGTTTGATGAAGCCCCGGGAGATCGAGTACACGGAGCCTAATTTAATGTAATACTGCTCTGCAGTTACTTAAAAAGAGAAAGAAGAAAAGGATATGAAAAGCCCACACAATTTTGTTTCCTTCCTGGTGGCCGCAAAGAGCCCTAGGCCCAATGACTCTGGGGCCCGAAGCCGCCACCCGCGCCAAGGGTTTAGAAATCCACCGCACTGCGCTGTGCCAGCCGCCGGCTCCTCCCACCAGGCGCCGTGAGGCCGCGCAGCTGGCCCTTGCGCATAGGACATAATGCAAAGAAACGCCACCGTAAACTAAATGAAACACAGTGTTGCCCCGACGCACACAGAACAAGTTACTCCCGGTGGGGCTAAGGTCTTTGAAAAGCAGAACGTGTGGGGAGAAAGGCCAGTGCTAACGGGACAGAAAGTATCATTCTTCATTTAAATGGCTTTTATTTTCAGAAAAGAAAAGAGCTGGTCATGGGGCTCCGCGCCAAGCCCGTTGCCTAAATACATTACGACAGGTGATGTTTCTCTTTAAAGTCGAGCTTGCTCTCCCCGGCCACCAGCGTTCCGCGTCGCACCACTGAGCCTCTCTCCCAAAAAAGGAAGAAACTCCGTGGGAGCGACTCCCCGTGGCTGGTTTACGTGCATTTTTTCACGACTGATTTCCAATGTGCAAAGGCCCATTTCTGTGCGCCCATGGTTAATGAAGCCCTGTTAGTAGGTGGCACTTTGCCTCCTGGTGGCGAATTTGCTTTCAAAGCGAGAGATGCGTAAAGATTTGGTGGCTCTGTCAGAAGGCTCGGCATGAGAAGAAAACAGTACAGGAGTGAACGGAACGTTTTAAGGTGAGGGACGGCGACACGGGTGTTACCGGTACAGTATTACCCTTTCCCTAAGGCTCTTGTGATAAGCAAAAGGCCAGAAATGCATTCTGCCACCTGGATGGCCCTAGGTGTGCTTGTGGATATTTACTTCAATAATAGCGTTTACCTCGATACTAACAGTAATCAGCCTGCGTTTCACAGGCTTCAGTTTACAGAGCACCATTGCCTCTGTGCTCTGACTCGAGACCCGCTGTGTTCACGTAAAGCTAGATCATTATCCCCATTTCGCAGGTGGGAAACCGAGGCTCAGAGAGGACGAGTGAAAAGCCCCACCCTCGTAAAACCATGGAGAGGGACGGCAGGTGAGCCTGTAGCTGAGATCAGACCCTCTAACTTCGCAGTGCTTCAAGTTCCCCTTCTTTACGATGAGCGTCATGATACTGGCTGATGGAGGAGAGACTCTGCCCCCATTCTACAGATGGGGAGACTCAGCCCTGGAGCGTTGAAACTGCTGCAGACTGTGCGGACTAACCCTACCCCTAAGCAGACGGTGTGGCGTGAGAAGTCTGGCTCCATGGTCTAAGCCCTTGGCCTTGTAGTAGAGTTGACGCGAGCACATCACGCAAGAGGGGAATAGGGCAGGACGACATCTGTCAGGAGATGGGAGGGAGATGGTACCGCCGCTGGACGTGGTGAGCCCAGGCAGCAGCCATGAGGCAGCAGCAGAGGCTAGGATGAGACCCTCATCTTTTATCCTGCAGTCAGTGGAAACCCATGCCACCTTCTCGATCCTAGCTGGAATCTATCTTAGTAACCATGAGTACTGTGCTGCAGCGACGGTGAGTCCGTCAGCTGGGAAACCCAGGCTGCAGGAGGGAACAGGGTGACCAGATATTCATATCTTATTGCAGTGGAAATCCTTAAGGAATCCTTAAAGAAAAGAAAAGGAAGAGCTCGACTAACACGAAGTTGGAATCGACTGCATCCTTCACTGTTTGGCCAATAAATACATCACTTCCCCAACCCCGTCACCCCACTTTGCACGTAAGCCAGTTTAAGCAGGAAAAGAAAGACAGTTTGCTGACTACAGGAGGAAAAAGTAGCCTTTTTTTTTTTAAGACTGCATTATGGAAACTCAACCTTATCTAAAATTTGTCTCTTATGAATGTGGTAATTCCTAAAATTTTGATAAGCGATTTACATATCTCTGAGTTTGACGCATTTCTTCAGCAGTGAAGAAAACAGCACAATCCCATTTTCCACCGCTGAAGAATTTACAGCCCTGGAAGATAAGAAAAAATGGGCCAGGGTATGTGAAACTCATGGATTAACGGTCTGCATCGATCAATTCCCCAGATAATTGCACGGCCCTTCACATCACTTTGTGCAGCGATAGCTTCAAGGTAAAGAATATTGATACCTTTTTCTTTCAGGTTATTTTAATTACAGTTGCGAGGATTTTATTCCTAGGCAAACACCTGGTAATTTAATTCAGGGGGAATGCTTTCATTAGTTCAATATTAAAATTCATATTTTGTCATCGATTGTTTTGATGTTAGAGGCAGGACCTGCGGTGTAGAAATTTAGAGAAGTAGGGTACTGTTGGAGATGATGTGATGGGGAAGGCCCCGGAATTAACGGGTGAAGAGGAAAGAGCACACAGGAATCCCGAGCGCTGGAGGAGGCGCACACACACTAGCACGGCACGGCGGCCGCACCCACCGGCACTGCCCTTGGGGACTGGGGATGAGTCCGGGTATCTGACCCTTCCTGCAGCACCACGACTCTCTTCAGCTGTGTTTGCACATCTGACTGAAGTCCTCTCATAGCTCAGGGGATCCCGGCACCTTCCAGAAAAGAAGCACAAACCTAAAACCAGCACACACGGTTCCACTCCCTGTTTTGCTTTGACATCGTAGGAAAGATATCTAACTTCAGAGTGGCTGAATTGGCTCACCTATCAAGTGGACTCATCCTTTCCACCTCTCCAAATTTATAGTGCCTACCGCATGGGGGAAAAATCATGCTTTGGAAACAGAAAAATCTCTTTGACAGTTTAATGAAAAGTGCCAGAGATCCTCTAGGTCTTGATCACAGATTCTTTACGGTGCTGTGTAGAGGGTCTCCTGGATGCCTGTTGAGTATCTTAATCTGCTTAAGCTCAGAGATCGGGAGTCTGGGCAGGGCAGACTCCTCGGTCTTGATTCTGAGAGAGATCTTGGTTTAAGGATGCTTGGCCTCTACCACGCTGTTCATAATCTCAGACATGGCTTTCTTCCTTCGTCGAACTCAGGAGTTCTCAACCTCAGCACTATGAGAACTCGGGGCCAGACACTCCTCTGTGTCTGTGAGGCTGTGCATTTTGGGGGTGTGCACTGTGGGGTGTTTGGGGCAATGCTGGCCTCTAAGTAGGAGATACCATGAGCATCCACCCAGCTGAGATTACAGGCTTATCCAGGTGTTGCCAAATGTCCCCTGAGGGGCAAGCCTGTCTGTTTGAGAACCATAGATTTAATTCGACCATCATCCCCTGTGCGTTGACTGCATAGCACTGTGTTAGGTGCTGAGAAGACAGACCTGAAGTGCCCCGATTTTGTTTCAGTTCTCCCCGTCCAGGGAGGAGGTGGGAGGAAAGCGGCATCGAACTAAAGAACCACAGAAGGTCTCATATCTGACAAATTAGGATGTGGTCTGTGGACCTAAGAACAGGATAGTGAGGGGAGATTTTGAGAGGCATCTCGTGGATGGTGGGAAAACCAACAGGAAGCACTCCCCAAGGAAATGATAGCTGATTATTGAAGGGTAAGCAGAAAAGCTGGAGAAGGGGGAATGTAGAGGATCTAGCCAGGGGGACAGCCAGTGTGCAGAGGGGGCCCTGGGGGCAGAAGGAGAGAAGCGTCCAGTGGGATGAAGGAGCAACAATAGGCAGGAGGCCGAGAGAGCAAGGAGGACATGGGCGTGGCGTGGAGCTGGAAAGGACGTTAGAAGCCACGTTGGGCCCAGCAAGATAAACAGTCTCTTAAATTTCGTATTCCGTCCTAAGAGCCATGGTGGCCCACGGGCCATGTTTGGGCAGAGGGATTCCGCGATGGATGGGACATTTGAATGATCATTTGGGATGCTGGGTGTGATGTGAAGGGAACAGGATGGAAGCAGAGAGCCCAAAGGGGAAGGTTCCTGTGGTAGAGATCGTGACACGGGTGGCACCTTGCCCCGCGGTGGGTGTGGATGGAACCAGGGCAGAGAGACGTCCACCAGCCCTCTGGCAAGTGTCTCATCTCCTTGCAAAGGTGGGATCCACTCCTCCAGCACCCCAGCTCCTTGTTTCTCATACACTTATATTTGTGATTACTTTAATATTCTCCTCCCTTCCCGAGAATCTTCCAGCCATATCTTCAACCCCAAACTGGGGGGACATTTGAGAGCAGATGAGGTGAGATTTTACGATGGGTTTTCAGTTGGGAGGGGACCACAGAGAGAGAAACAGGTGTCAAGGCTGAGTCCAGGTAACACGAGAACCGGAGCGACTACGTCGCATTTCCCCAAGAGAGAGAACCGAAAGGAGGATCTGCCGGACGGAGCAAAGCCTTGTGAGAGGAGACAAGAATTACGTCTGGAAATTGTTAAGACCGAAATTGCTCCGGGGCATCCAAGTAGATCTGTGAGTTAGTCAGAAGAACGTAGAGTTGTGGAGTTCTCAGGGGGATCTGGGCTGGAGTTGTGAACAGAGAATTCCGTTAGCGTGCAGAGAGTATGAAGGCGTCAGAACTCACGCCGGGGACCAGAGCTGGGATGGAGCTCGGAGAACCCCACTGCTTCCTGGACAGGATGATGAAGAAACCAGGGAATGGAGGCTGAGGAGCCGTCTGAGAGGCTGCCAACTGCATATCTGGGCATTTTCCTCTCTTAGCAATCTGAAGAATCTTTATACAGCCACGTTAACGAAATGCTTTCACTTACAATCCCTTAAAGGAAGTTGTCGTTATTTTTTGACTGTGCGTCACTCTCATTTCTTCCGCGCTGTCTCCCTAGTTTCTGGTGGAGGTCGCTCCATGCATGTTTACCGGCGCATGGCAGGGTAATCCGGTATCTAGGTGTACACATGGTTGTCTTACCCTGCGTTGGCTCTTCGTAAATTACTTTGAGGTGTTAGGGGATCGCAGCGTAATAGAACTATTAATAAATGCCAGTGCTCTACTCTTTTTTCCTGACAACCAAAGCACCTATCTAAATTAATTGCTCACCGAATTATTTGTGAGTCAGAATTTCGTTTCCACCCTCTAACCATGAATGCTCTGCTTCAGAATTTTTTCACTTGCATTTGGAGGAGAAATTGTGTTCCTGCTTCTCCAGGTCTTGCGGTGCGAACAGAGGATGTCTGCGTCTACGTGAATTTTTAACGTGCATGATACCGGGGGGGAGAAGGCATGGTGTGTACGGGCCAGGCTTGTCGCTGGGGGTAGGTGGGAAGACAGCACGTGATATGTCTTTTTGGGAGAGCTGGCTGAAGCGGGTCAGCCCCAACTCGGGGAAAGCCCAGCTGCTGCCCAAAGATCAAAGGTGTCCCTCGAGGCTGGTTGTCACTGGATGGTGCTTGGTGCATGCCCTCATCCATATGCATGAGGACGGATATTCAAAGCAATACTCCAGTTGGCTGAAATTTCCATTTGCCAATGCACACAGATGGAAATATATGCATCTCTATTATAGATACTGGGAAGCATTTGTTAACGACGGGAGACAAGTGGAAGTGGCTAAATTTGACTATGGAAAATATGTTCGCAGAGAGAATAGCCAAAATGAGGGGGGGGCCAGTTCCATTTAGGAAAAGGAAGTCTGGGGAAAGAAATACATAAAGACAAAAGAAGGACGTTACCTAAATGAAGGGTAGCGCCTCGCAGAGGAAATGTTTTTAGTGTCAGGCAAATCTGGTTTCCAGCGTACCCACCACTTTGTAGTGTGAACACACCTCTGGGCCCCAGCCCCCTGGTTTTACAAAGAGAAAATGACACATTTTACCTTAATAAGTTGTATAAGCATCAAATAGGATCAAACATAGCCTAGTGCCTAACGGCGTGCATAGTATGTGATCACCGTCCAGGATATTTTAGTCTTTCCTCAGAAAACATCTCAACACAGCTTACATTTTTTTGCTTTCACATTTTTAGAATATCCGTGGACCCATCCATTCACTATAAAATACTTTTCACACCTTGGCAAAACTTTGGGCTTCACTTCTATTAGAAAACCTATAAAACTTTCATAAATATGAAATTAGAGCCTGCAGGAATGTAAATTTTGTTCTGTGGTTACGATGTGTGCCTCCAGGAAATGATCCTTTATATGCATAAGGCCGTAGCACATTTACGGTCTGATTCTGATGCCGGGGTAGGGGAGATAAAGCTGCCCTTTGTCTGACATAATTCCCGCACTGTTCCCTTTCTCCTTGATTTAAAGTCGTCAGAATCAGGAGAATGATAATGACTACCGTGGCTCCCGCGCAGGCTCCCGTTCATTATTTTAGTGAAGGATGGCAGAGGCTCTCCTGGCTTCTCAGAATTAGGGGAGTTATCCACACACGTTGAAAGAAAGACTAAAATATCGATGGAACCTTACCTACCCTTGGGATACACGTAAGATCCGAGTCCCGCGCCGAGTCCACGAGCACGTCTGCAGTGCCTTATGTTTTGCGGGACTCGCGTCCAAGGACGCCAAGGTGAACGAGAAATAGTCCCTGTCCTCCAAGAGGAAAAGGCTGCCTGGCAGAGATACACCTGGAAACAAATCACGGACTAGCACTAACCTTCCCAGCGGCTGTGGCGTGAGAACAAGTTCTTGTAGGTGGAGTAGAAATCCGCTTGCTGGACACGTTTGCCATTAACGATGCAAAGAGATTCGAGACTAGCGGATTTGCATACGGGCCCATAGCATGAGGCCAAGCTGAATTGACATGCTGGTCGGTTGCCCCTCTCCACTAATGAGCTGAACTCTTTTTTTCTTTCTTTCTTTTCTTTTTTTTTTTTTCCAGTTAGCCAGGACCTTGGCTTGTCTTCAACATGCTATTGTAGAATGTCTCTGTCTCATGGGGAAGACAGACCACAGGAGTCTTCCCTCACCCATTCGTCTATCCCAGGGGCTCTCGGCATTACCATAATCAATATGCCTTTATAAATATAACAAGCGTGATGCTTTCTTTATGTCTTGAAATAAAATTCAAGTATCACAGACCCTGTCACAATCATAATTTGAAAGTAAATCAATATAATACCCCAACCATGATATAAAGGATAAAACCAAGGAAAGTTGTTCTGATAATATGTATTCCAACATGTATTAATAAATGATTAGGTTCAATTGCACAGGAAGGCGTCACGAGACATAGCTGCCCATACTCCTAAGGATGCACGAGTGTGGGTTTAAGTCAAGATCAGATGTTCCTAAGAGAGCATGCAGGATGTCAAAAATCAGCATGCAGGTGGCACTAAAATAATAAGCAGCATTAAGATAAGGAACAACAAAGAAAAGATTTGTTTGACAGTCATTAAGTGGGGGGGGAAAGGGAAATAACTGCAAGTAACGTAGGGTATATGCCAAGACAAACTGCACACTAGGGGGAGAAAACATGATATTTCTGCACATGAGCTTGGGTTGCTCTTATTTATAAAGCGTCGTGTCAAAAGTACTTCCTGGGCTACGGCATGAAACACGTTGTGACAAACTGTCACAGAAAACACAGCCCTAATTGGGAACTCCGCCATGTGTTTGGATGACTCCAATCTGGTGAGTGGAGTTCAGATCCCTGACATGTTTTTCCTAGACAATGCTCAACATTTGGTAAAATGCTAAACAAAACAATCTCACCTGACACTGTGCAATACTTGAACTCCTTACGCAAAACCACTGTATTTTAAAACTGTGGTGGAGAAAGTGCTTGAGCTTACAAGGAAATTAGTTGGATCACAGGCTCAGATAATTACAAAGAGTTCTGTCACCTCCGGGGGTATGCAGTAGGGCTTTTGGAAATCAAGCGGGGGTGTGAGGAAATTCTTTGTTGTGGGACTGCCTGTGAGGTCTGGTAGGTCTGGCATAGCTGGCTCCACCAGAGATAAATGCCTGAAGCGTCCTCAGGTATTACCAACTGGTAAAACATGGCCCTATGTGTCCCCAAATGCTCCCTAAGTAGCAGCACCAGCCCCATTCAGAAGTATCAGAAGTCCACAAGTCAGTGATGCAATTAGCTCATTGTTGAAGTGAGAAAGTTTGGCCCTCTGCGAGGATGAACAATCAGAAAAAATAAAACATAACACAGCTACCAGCTGAGGCTCAGGAATCGGATTTTGGATCCAAACTTGGACATTTACGGAGCGACTCACTATTACTGCCCCGCAACTTTGCGCGGCATGTCCCCAGGCCATTCCCAGTACCCCACACCGAGAACGGATTATTGGATGGTGTTCATCGTCCCTCATTCATCGCATGTTCACTTTTTGGCAACAGGCTGCGTGGAATTTATGCACCTTGGGGAGGAGGCAGGTCCTGGGCAAATGTGGGGGAAACAACAGTGCATGTGAAGGTATCCCTTTGTCCTGAAGCAGAGCCCAGCAGAAAGAAAGAAAGAAGAGACAGAGGGAGAGGGAGGGAGGAAGAAAAGAAAGAAGGAGGAAAGGAAGGAAGGAAGGAAGGAAG
>CAUYSK010083976.1:0-36678 GCA_963575035.1 Avahi laniger | reverse complement strand
AAGAAAGTCACCAGTTTACTTGTAAAGGGCCTGGGATAGATCAGCAGTAGCAGTATAGGATTGTGTTTTCCAGTTCTTCTCCTCTGATGCTTGTAAAACAGCTGACACACAAAATAAGGAGTGATGGCCGGGCGCGGTGGTTCACGCCTGTAATCCTAGCTCTCTGGAAGGCCGAGGCGGGCGGATTGTTTGAGCTCAGGAGTTCGAGACCAGCCTGAGCAAGAGCGAGACCCCGTCTCTACTAAAAATTAGAAAGAAATTAATTGGACAACTAAAAATACATAGAAAAAAATTAGCCGGGCATGGTGGCGCATGCCTGTAGTCCCAGCTACTCGGGAGGCTGAGGCAGGAGGATCGCTTGAGCCCAGGAGTTTGAGGTTGCTATGAGCTAGGCTGACGCCACGGCACTCACTCTAGCCAGGGCAGCAAAGTGAGACTCTGTCTCAAAAAAAAAAAAAAGAAGGAGTGATGACTCTTCAGGGATTGCCTGGGACACTGGGGACGTTTCGGGGCAGTCAAAGAGTTTTTGCTCCCTGGCATTTAAAGTGCTTGTCTGAACACTGGAAAATGCAACATTAGGTGGCGTCAGCTTTTATGCTTCACTCCCTCACTGCCAAAGTAAACCAGTCTTGCCTGATGACCTAAAGTTAACAAGCCAAGATGATACTGACTTATTTTACCCCTTTGGAACATATTTGCTTTTTATAAGAGGCTCCTGAGAATGGCAAATACTGAATACGAAGAAATTATTTTAATACTTGGATTTAAGGTATTAGGCTAGTGGTAGAAGAGGCTCTTCCTTGAGTATTTTATAACACACAGATTACATAAAGTATATTAAACAGTCTTGGACCCGCACTTTAGGGTTAGGAGAGTGGCTGAGCAATAATCACACCTAACAGTTCTTCTCCCAACCTTCAATAAGTATTCACGAAGTGGTACAAAAAAATGAAAATGCACGACAACCCCCGAAAAAAGGATAAAAGTCAAACACAGAGAAGATTCCTGGAAGTATTTCTATTACTAAACTATTCACAGTGCCAAATTGAGAAACCGAAGTGATTATCTGATGTGTACAGCATCTTTTGGATCAGGAAAACACAGCTGGAAAATAAGTAGAAAGAATTCCCTGTCATATCATTCCCCTACTGACTGCCCGCAGTTAGGGAAGACAGCTTCGTTAATGAGAAAGCTGGACGGCCCTGGCTTCCTCTGCGTGCAAATGGATGTCTGAGTGGCCAGAAACAGCCCTGTCATTAACGGCCCCTTTTAGCCAATTCAGTTTCTACAGTTCCCAGTGCGTGATGAGGCTAGGCTAAAGAGAAGGGAGGTCTTGGGATATGCCGTCCTCTCAAAGGTGAAGAATTTCAGGTGAGGCAAAGCTAGAGGAACCATAAAGGTGGTGCAGGCTGGGGAAAGGGTGGAGCTTTCTTTCCCCACTCAGTGTCATTAAAGGATAAATACGATGATATTCTAGGTTAAATGTCCTCTTTCTAATGGAGAATCAGGAAGTTCGTTTTTTCATTTCAAAAAAACCTACACAAGATAAATGCCTGTTAAGCTGTAAAAACTGGGATAGAGTCTCTGCATAACTAATCACAGAATATTAGAGAAGAGGCCACCAGTACCTAAGTTAGATGGTGAGGAAACTAAATAGCAAAATTCCGTATCTTACTGGTTTTTAAACTCTGGGCCTAGATATTTTTCTTCCAATTCAAAGTTGAAAAAATGGAAAAAAGTGAGGCCTGAGGAAAAAATATCTGTAGTATTAGATAAGGAATATAATCTCTGAAAAATTGAGAAAAGTCTTCATCTAATATTGAGTTTCTACAGGCAAAGGAAGAAATTTTAGAAAGATGATTTAAAAAAAATCCATATGTCCATTGACAGATGAACGAATAAACAAAATGTGGTATATACATACCATGGAATACTATTCAGCCGCTTTAAAAAGGAATGAGATTCTTTTTTTTTTTTGCTTTTGTTCTATTTATTTCTTTTGGGAGGAGGCTAAAAAAAAAAAAGAAGTTTGGTTTCTGCTTCAAAGAGCTTTTCTGTAAGAGTAGGGATTCATTTTCATTACACATCAACGTGGACGAACACCGTTCTTCTGGTTTTCATGACAATTGGAATTCAAGGTCATCTGTATAATATATATTTTTCTGAAATCCAGTGTATTCCTCTGGACGTATGGGTGTTCCCTGTGCTCTTGTTCACGTATGGAAGGAACCGACACTTTGGCTTCAAGAACAAATTTAAAATCACAAATCCGACGTGTCTTTGATTTGGGTCTGGGCTAATTACCAATGATATATTCAGCAATAATGGCCTCAAACATTTAAATATCCTATGAAACTCCAATTAATTAAGAGAAGGCTGATTCTAAGAACTATGCCACCAGTAACAGAATGAGAGAAAAATTTTCAGTCTGGATGCCAAGTTCAGAGCAAAATATCTGTAATCTTCTTCTCATTTTTGCAATATTTATAAATAAAGTGCAGGGGATAAGAATTATATGAATAATGTTAAATGAAAGTGCATACAGAACTGGGAAATGGTTTTCTTTAAATTTGCCACTTATTCTAGTTGAATAAAATGCTTGTAGAGAAAATAACCACTTTAAGGCAGAAGACTAATTTACATTGTTGCTATTCAGAACTTCTTGAGAGCAAAAGAATGAATACCAATCAATGTCCCTGGTTTAAACTTATGTGTCTCAAAACATGTTATTTTGTAAGTTGAACATCTATGTTATGCCTTGAAAATTCAAAGCAGAAAGTTAAATCACATAGAAAGCCAGAAAACTTCATCAATACATCTTGACAGACGTTTGCTTGTAGTTTCTGGTATCTAAAACCTTTTTTCCACACATCGCACAGATACTCTTTTTGTAGGCACAGCCCTGGCAATAGTGAGAACCTGGTTGGTGCACAGAACTTTTACAAATTCTGCACGTGGAGAACTTATTCTTTCCATATGGATCGAATCTGGCTTTTTTTGAACTCAAAGCTTTATTTTCGTTTAGCTTTCTTCCACCACTTTCTGTGGTTTTCCTAGCACCGTCTTTCCATGTATCTGGAGTGATAACAGTACCAAGTTTCTTTTCACATTTTTCACACACCATCCTTCCGCCGTCTCTTCCCTAGAAGCCAAAGCAACAACAGCTTGAAAACATCCAGGAATGAGATTCTCAGACATGCTCCAACATGGATGAAACTTGAAGACATTATGCTGAGTGAAATAAGCCAGACACAAAAGGACAAATACTGTATGACGGCACTTATATGAGCTACCTAAAAATCATCAAATTCATAGAAAGCAGCATAGTGGTTCCCAGGGGCTGAGGGGAAGGGGAAATGGGGAGTTATTGTTTAATGGGTACAGAGTTTCAGTTTGGGAAGAGGGAAAAATTTTGGAGATGAACAGTGGTGATAGTTGCACAACAATGTAAATGTCCTTAATGCCATTAAACCATACACTTAAAAATGGTTAAAATGGTAAGTTTTATGTTAAGTATATTTTACTACAATTAAAAATGCAAAATAATCTATAGAAACCAACAAAGTAAGTCACAAAAAGTATGTACCATATGATTTCATTTCTATGAAGTTCAAAACCAGGCAGAACTAATCTATGGTGACAGAAATCAAAATATTGATTACTTTTGGTCAGGGAGGTTTGTGGGGAGGTAGAATGAGGAGGTATTTGGGAGTGCCTGAAGTGTTCTATAGCTTGATTAGGGTAGTGTTCACACAGGTGTATACATATGTAAAAATCCACTGAGTTGTACACTCAATTTTTATATTTTACTGTTAACAGATATGTTATATCTTTTACAAAAATCTGTGCCTATGGAATACAAACAGGCTATTAAAAAGAGAGTAGGCTAAAAATGAGATGAAAATAGGTTTAGATGAAAAGAGAACAGGCTAGAAAAATCTTCAGAGAAATCAAAATTTAAAAATGCAGTAACTCAATAAAATCCATTTCAGAGGCAGTTTATAGCAGACTTCTCAGTGCAGAAAATCAAATCAGTGTTTCAGAAGACAAACTTGGGAAGCTTTCCCAGAATTCAGAAGAAAAAAAAATGAGAGAGTGAGAAGTAAAGAGAGGTAAGGATGACAGGTAGGATTCTAAGTATTCATAATAGACATTCCGAAAGAAGAAAATGAAATAAATATGCTTTAAGCAATAAACTAATATATGAGAAGAAAATTTTACAGAGGTGAAAAGACCTCAGTCTTAAAGAGTTCTCTCTTCCAGAAAAAAATTATAATAAGAGATCCATCCCTAGGGTTATACCAGTGAAGTTTTTGAATTTCAGGATCCTACAAGAGCTAAGAAGGAAAATATGCCTATAAAGTAGCAAAGCACAAGTTGTTTTAAAACTTTCCCTCAGTGGCATTAAGTCTAAAAAAGATAATGGAGAAAATCTAACAAATTTTTAGGGCAAAAATTTATAAACCAAAAAAGTCATATCAGCTGGGTGTGGTGGTTCACACCTGTAAACCCAGCATTTTAGGAGGCTGAGGCAGGAGGATCCCTTGAGCCCAGGACTTTGAAGTTGCTATGAGCTATGATGACACCACTGCACTCTAGCTGGGGAGACAGAGCAAGACCTTGTCTCAAAAAAAAAAAAAAATTACAGAATATGCATTGGAACAAAATACTTCTCAACCTCCATTAGTACTCAAATACACTGTATGTGTATGATACTGAAGTTGCTATATTTGGCTTATGTGCAGAGAAAAGTAGCATAAGTTGGTTTATGGACATAGGAAAAAGAATAAAGTAGACTCACAAGAAGCAAAGGTGAGAATGATTTAGGCCTGATAAGACTGACAGTGTATCCTTGGTTCATGCTTAGCGACTGGTTTTAATCGCTCATAATGCCCAGCAATACTTTCTGCTCTTGCTTAAATTGGCTTAAGTTGGTTTCTCTTTCTTGCAATAACCACAAAAAAATCCCTAAAACCTGATAATACAGTTATAAATACAAATAGGAAAAATCCTAAATAAACTATTAGAAAGTAGAATTCAACTGTATATTGCAATGAACGTGTGTGTATATCTCTAGAACTACAAGGGTAACATATTAGGAATAATATTAGGAATTTTATTTATATGATTCATATATCAGTCATTAGCTTAAGTAAAACAAAAGTGATACAATAACTTCAACATGTACAAAAAAGCCCAATTGATAAATTCTTAAACATATTCTTAACAAAGTTTCAAAAACAGATTAGATAGATGATTTTAGACGAGACCCAATAGAGTTTTAATTATACTAAGAACATTATTCTACTTCAATTCTTTTTATAGTCTAATTACTTCCAGAAGAAAGTTCAAGTTTGGTGCACTATATATGTCTTTAATAGTTCATTATTAAAAAAATGTTTTATTTATCTCAACTTTTCTGATTCTGATATTTGGAGGTTTTGGTCCCGTTCATGGGCTGATGTTACCAATGCAATTTTCTACTTTGCTTTGGATAACCCTATTACAATATTACTTTTTAATTTAATTTTATCATTTATTAATTTATTTTTAAGAGATGGGGTCTCACTATGTTGCCCAGACTGGATTTGAATTTCTGGGTTCAACTGATCTTCCCACCCCATGTAGGTGAGACTAGAGGTACATGCGATGATGCTCTAATATTTAACACCTACTAATGTTTTTTTTTCCCCTCCAAAAAGTTGGCATTAGGCTCAGGGCATTAAGCAAGCAATAGTAAATAATAGAATTTTATAACATTGTTTTGTATTATTTATTTTTATGGTTGCCGTCCATTTACAGAAAGTGATTCTGTTTTTCCATCTTCCATAATTGTATAAAGTTTCCTTTTTAACTAAATTTAAGTCTAAAAAATGACACTAAAAATTGAGGGAAAATGTTAAAGAAATAAAAGCACATGTATTAATAGTAGATATGATGTTAGTATTTGACTGATGTCAATATATCAGCGAATAGAAAGACACTGTCTTAACATGATAAAGATGATGATGATGATGATTGTTTGATACAGGGTCTCACTCTGTTGCCTGGGCTAGAATGCAATGGTATCATCATAGCTCACTGCAACCTCAAACTCCTGGGCTCAAGCAATCCTCCTGCCCCAGTCTCCCAAGTAGCTGGGACTACAGGTGTGTACCACCATGCCCAGCTAATTTTTCTATTCTTTGTAGAGATGGGGGTCTCGCTCTTGCTTAGAGTGTTCTTGAACTCCTGGCCTTAAGTGATCCTCCCACCTTGGCACTCCAGAGTGCTAGGATTACAGATGTGAGCCACTGTGCCCAGGCAAGATTATTTATGTTAAATCAAAAGTTAACATATGCGTAAAGATGAATTATTTCTAAGGAAAACTAGCAAAAGACAAGGATACCTGCTGTCTATCTCTATTGCTCTAGCTAAGACACTGAGACCTGAAATAGACGTGACATATAACTATTGGTAAGAAGAAACCAAATCATCATTATTTAGATACATATGATATTTGTCAAATCTAAGATTTGTCCTTTTTCAAATTTTAAACTCTCTGAAATTGAGATACATGAGATACATCTCAAAATCAATAGTTTGTCATCATTTGTTAGTGTCTTATCCTTTAGTGGTATGCAAAATAATTGTGTATCTTACAATTGATGGTGTCTTACATTTGATAAAATATGGTAGTTATCAAACATATGTAAGAATTTCAAAATATTTAAGAGCATTTTATAGATACAATAAGAATTTGGCAAAAATGGCTGGGTAAAAGATGCTAAATATATCATTATAATATTTCTTTGCATCAATAATCATGAAATAATCAAAATTGGAATGGCAACACAATTCTTAGCATATCCAGAAACAATCTCAGTGAGAAATATGTGTGGCATAGGTGATAAAATCCATAAAATTTCATTAAGAAATATTTTTTAAATTTTTGAATAAGAGTTATTGATTGCTGATTGGGAAGATGGAATACCACACATATTTCTTTCCAAATTAAGTTGTAAATTTAAAAAGTTTTCAGTTAAAATGGCAATGGAATGAAGGTAGAGTGAGGAGGTACTTGCAAAGTTTTTCTAAAAATCATATGTAAGAATAACTGGTTTTGTGACCAGCCTGAGTAACATAGTGAGACTTCACCTCTTCACAAAAAATTTTTAAATTGCTGGGTTTGGTGGTATGCACCTACAGTTCTAGCTACTCAGAGGCTGAGGCAGGAGGATTGCTTAGCCCCGGATTTTGAGGCTGCAATGAGCTATGATCATGCCACTGCACTCCACCCTGGGAGACAGAGTGAGACTTTGTCTTTTATTAAAAAAAAAAAAAAAAAGGAAAAGGAATAGATGATGTTAATAGAATTGTTTAGTGGTTTGAAAAAGTACAATGAGACTCTCATCTTATTCAATATATCAAAATACATTTCAATTATAATGAAAACAAAATATGGAAAACCAAGCCACGGCAGGAGGGTGTGCGGGGTGCAGCGGGAGGGACGAAAGAAAATAGAAGTAAATATAGTTCAAACTTTTGGAAGGTACAATGACTTTCTAAACATAAAAATGGCAAGAGAAATTCTAAAAAACGAACAGATTTGACAGAAGTTTAAAAAGTAAACATTTTGGTTGTCAAAAATACATACAAAATTTTAATGTAAATAAAAAATTGGTAAAAATTTGCAATTAATAAAAGTTAGTATGATATATGAGAAAAATTCTAATTCAATCAATGAATAGGCGCAGAACATAAATAAATGCATTAGAAAAAGAAAAACAACTAGCTGAAAAACATAAAAAATATTCAACCTCATAACAATCAAAGATACGCAAATTAATACACCAAAGAGCTCCGATAAATGACACACCTGGTGCTGGGGAGAAGATGATAAAAAGACATACAAACATTAACAGTGGCAGTGTAAACTCATATGACCATTTTGAAAAAAATTTGGCAAAATATATCAAAAGTATTTAAACCGTTTTGACTCACATTTGAGAGTCACTTCTAAGGAAATAATTTTAAATTTTAAAAAAGCTTTATACACAAAGATGTTTACAGTAACATTACTTATAGATGAACAGAGTAATGTAAGTTTCTGGAATGGAATATTATGCAGGTTTTTAAAAGTTACATTTAGGGCAAGTATAAGATTATGTAAGCTAGAAAAAAAACAGTACACAGGAATTATACATATAGCATGTAAAACAAACAGATGTTTGCAGAGAGCAAAAAAGAAAAAAAGATTAAAAGAGAAACTCTAAAAACATAAACAGTGATTGTAATTGTGTGGTGGGAATACGGGTGATTTTTGTTCTCTGCTTACTTTTCCATATTTTCCAAAAATTTTAAAATAAGCATGCACTATTTTTATAATGAAAAGAAAAACATGATTATTGTTTTTAAAGTCCTAGCCTATGCCCTAGGGATTGTATGAGGCAGCAATGGCAGGAACACATAAACAAAAACAAATGTATAAATTAAACTAGCAGAGTATTTACACTGTCTGCAAATAAAAAAGGGTAAAGGGCATAAGGTATCATGGTTGTCAAGAAAGAACATATAGAACGCACATGGGTAACATTTATATACGGATGGGTGGGTATGAGGAATGAATGCCTCTCTTCCAGTTACAGAGATTTTAGGGAGGATGTTATATTTCAGGGGATATTTGAATGATGGAAGGGAGGGGAAAATGGTGAAATGTCAGAAACATTTTTCTGTTTCCAAATGTTTATATGGAAGTCTTAAAGTTGGGACTGAGATGAGTGATGCCAGTTGTGACAAATAAAAAAGAGAAGTAGATATTGGGCGAAGAGATTGTCATCGCCAAAAAAGGCAATTCATCAATTTAAGAACCTTAAAGAGGAAGATGTAAGAACCTAAAAAGCAATGTGTCAGAAAGCACACTTGGCCTTGGAACTCAGTGGGTAGGAGGGAGAATTTGGATAAGAAGCTATTGCAAAAAATGAGAAAGTGTATGGAACCAGCTATGTGTATCTATTATTATCTCCTTGATCTGGGCTTCCTTTTCTTATTATGATCACACACCCACCATCTCTTCTCAGGGATTCCACAAACATAACAGCCCACCCTTGGAATAAATTGTAACACCCAGCTATTTGCATGCTTGGGTTTGTGAATGACATAACCAGAGGGTCCCCATGATGGCAATGACATGAAGCAGGGAAGTAATTGTTTTACAAAAATCCGTTTCCCTCTATTTCTCCATTCTGTTTCTAGGGTCAATGCAAGTATTTTTGCAGTTGAATGGAATAGCAGCTTCTAAGAAATAAAAAACAGATGTTAGAGGAAGGCATTCCAGGGTGAGTCAGGAGAAGCCATAAGGGTACTCTGTGCTCACAGCTTGCCCTATGCTTTTCCTTGCTGCAATCTTGATAGATGCCTGCATCCCTAACTCTGCCTAGGAAGCACCAAGGCTGTAGTAGTTCTAAAAATGTCAAAATACATTTTACTCCCAAGCCTGCATGTCCTGTGGAAAAAAAAAAAAAAGACAAGACAAGCTTGGTTGATCCCAAAAGGAGTACTCTTAGGTAGAGAACATATTCTTTATTCACTTCTCAGATCTAGAAAAATATGTACATATAAACTACTTATGGGTAAACATTAATCATATAAAATCAACCTGTTAAAATAGAACCAAGCCTAAATTTTCACAACCTTCTCTTTACTAAAGTTGTTCAGAATCAAGTGAAGTTATTTTATGTAAAAAAAAAAATGTAATGCCTTTTGGAAAATTATATTAAACATAATAAGTATCATACTTTCTTAGAACTGTTAGCAAAGATTTCTATAGGAACTTAGCCACATTACATTCTTAACACATATGTGGTATGCATTTTTCAAATAACATGCAATTTATGGCACCAAATTACAATTGATGTGCAATTGCACCTGCATTTTTGGTGTGTTTTTGAGACAGAATACACATGATTATGTCCTAAATTGAGGAAATATAACAATATAGATAAAATGTGTTTATATGAGAATATGATAACTTCATAATAATTTTTAAAAGCTGAAAGAATTCCTTAATTTGTTTAAAAAGTGTTTACATTTCTTTTGGACAGAGGTTCTGCTGAAGTAAAGACATTAACGTGAGTTAGTGTGTCATTCCTATATAATACAATGCTCTGTTGTGGACAGCTTCCTTGTGTAATGAGTAATATAAAAAAGTATAAAAGGTGGTCCCAATCTATATCTCTGCATAATTACTGTGAATAATTCTTTTCCTGAAATCCAACTGTTTTGCTATCTATTGCTGAGAAACTACCTCAAAACTTAGTGGTTCAAAGCAACAACCATTTTATACTTTGCTCGTGATTCTGCTGTATGTGCAGTGCTTGGAGGGATGAACTGTTTTTACCCCATGTGCCATCAAAGGCTGGGGGCTGCTGGAATGGGCCATAAGTCTGGGGTCTCTGTTCTCAAGATCTGCTGGATTCCTCAGTTGTCCTCCATGTGGTTAGTTAGCTTGGGTTTCCTCACACCATGGTGATCGCAGTTTAATTTGACTTCCCAGAGCACAAAACTGTTAGTTGCCAGGCACTCTCAAAGCTTAGGCCTCACACGGGCCCAGTGCTGCTTTTGCAGCATTGTATTGGTTAAAGCAGGTCACAAGTTCTCAGCCCAGATTCAGTGTGGGAGGGAACTTCACAAGGGTGTGAATACCAGGAGACATGGTTCATTGGGGGCCATCTTTGGAAGCTAGTTACCACATCACTGTTTATGAAAGACATTCCATAATCACTAAACTGAGTCTATTTCCTATCAAATAACCAAAAGCAAAGGAATGCTCAACTTAATTGTCTTTTACAATTTTACTATACAGAAGTCTACATCCAAATCTTTCTGATTTTTCCGTGATCCCAAATATGCCTCATTCAAATTCTTTCGGCACTGCAGCCTCATTAGGTTTTAGCATCAGTCTCATCTAAACTAAATGTTTCCAGATGTTTGAATTCCAAAATTCAGAAAAATTAAGATATAACTAATTTAGTCTATATATTTGCATAGAATTAGCTTTGTAATTTTTCTAATTGCTGACTAAGCTTAAAAATGTGCCATCTGCTATTACTCTTGCTTCTCAAAGGAAATATGTTTAATTTTTTAAAAAAATAGAAAAGAGAATTTCAGACTTAAAGACAATCTTAAATTAGATTTGGTTATTTTATGAAAACTTGTCTTCATTCCTCTCATTTTGCTGCAAGTCATGAAAATCCCACCAAGGACTGCCACTGGTTCTAGGACGCAGTGTTTGAGAACCTCTAGTCAATCCAGTGTTACTGAGCATTGTCAAGGACCTTTTTATTCTGACCTGCTAAAATCATTTCACGTCTTTCCCCAGGGGTTGTAATCATACTGATCACACTGCAAATTCTACAACTCTTTTACACAGACTCATTTAAACCTGTGAGAATTCAAAAAATACAATTGTTAAATACTTTTCACTGTATTAGGATTGGATAGTGTTTGCACAGTCAGTAGCTATGTAGTTATAAGTGGGAGTTCTGTAGTTAGATTGTCTCTGTTCCATTCTGTGTCTTTCAAGACCTTAAGCAAGTAATGTAGTTTCTCTGCACCTCACTTTCCCCATCTGTGGTGTAGCTTTAAAGAGATATAATGTACAGAGTGTAAGGAGTAATGTCTAGCACATGGTAAGCACTTTGTAAAATTAATCTTATGTTCTTGGCCAGTCGCAGTGGCTCATGCCTATAATTCCAGCACTTGGGGAGGCCGAGGTGGGAGGAGTGCTTGAGCCCAGGAGTTCGAGACTCACCTGGGCAACAAAGCAAAGCCTCCTTTCTACAAAAAATAAAAGATCAGCCGGGTGTAGTGGCATGCACCTACAGTCTCAGCCACTTGGGAGGCTGAGGCAGGAGGATTCCTTGAATCCAGGGGTTTGGGGTTGCAATGAGCTATGATCTTGCCCCTGCACTCCAGCTTGGACAACAAAGCAAGACTCCATCTCAAAAATATAATGTTAACATACTTTAAGAGCAATTTCAAATATTCACAATGTTTTCGAAGAGTTAGTCACAATTAGACAATAGAATTTTAAAGTTGGAAGAGAACTTTAATGTTGTATGATCCCACCCTATTACAGATGAGGACCCTTTTATTTAAAAAAAATTGATATAGAGTCCATCTATCTTACGGTAAAAGACACTACTGGTGTGTTACAATCATCAGACTCATCAGAATAGTCTTGTAGGTAAGTAAAATATGTAGACCCTACATATATTTCCAGTAGCTCTGTGGAGTTGGTTATCACTCCCACGTAAATTTATTAGCGCCATTCATGTATTGTCTTAGCTACCTGCACTTTTTCATATGTGTCCCAATGAAAAGCAACATCATGTTCTCTGAGAAACAACAAAATTCCTAAGAATACCTAAAAATGGTAATAAAAAAAGGACAAGCAGGGTTTAGGAAATGTATTTTAGAGCAACTGCCAGACTTATTTTAAGCCCTATGCTTAAAAATAAATCTAATTCACATGACTTAAAATACTGGAGCCAAGAAAAGTCACTGCAAAGGCATTTATTGAAATACCTGAAGTTTGTCTAGTTGTCTATGCTACAATTTTTGTGAAGACTTACTTCCTATCTTGATTTACACAGTGGATTTTATATCTATATATTTCTTGTATCTAATAAAATGAAAATAGACATATTTCAAACAATATAATATTTTCCTAACTCCAACTCACATAAGGTTAGTGGACCAAGATACTGTACAATCCTTTTTATATAGAAAGACAATTGGTTCATCTATAGCATTTTCCAGTGTGGGGTAAAATATCCACGTTTTCTATTTCTAGAGCTCCTTAATTTGACCTCTGAGCAAAAAATAAAGATTGATTAGAAATAAATTAAGGTAGATTTCCTGCCGAAAGCAGTGAAGAACATTACTTTATCAGTAGGTTGAGTAACAAGTCTTTCACCTCCTTTCACACCACAGTCAATGAAGCAACTGAACTAGGAGGAAATGCCCATTATTCTCATGTCCTACATTAGTTCTGATAAAATCACAATTCTAAGTTTCACTGAATGTTTTGAAGTTGAAACGGCAGCATTACACATACAGGAAAGAAGTGCAGTGAGGGTGTTAATGATGTGAAAGAACTAATGGGAATGACTTAAAAAGAATTTTACGAACTTGTTTCCCTTTTTCAAAAAAATTAAACTGAGCTTGACTTCTATTGACTCTCTCTTCCAAAGTCAATATTTTAATGCTCCCCTGACACACACGCTCGGCTTGGGAGGGTGGAGTCCTGCAGTGCTTCGTAATTTTCCCACTGAACAGTAAACGGGGCTGCGGAGCTCATGGAGGGCTGAGGATGGAGTACCACTGAGAACCCAGCTCCACTGTGCTACAATGCCGGTACCTGCCGACCAAAAGGCATCTTGCCAAGAACGAACCTATCGCCCTAATAACAGTAACGAGAATAACGAGCACTCTTTCCTTGCCAGAAGTCTCCCGACCGGCTGCAGCCTAGAGGAAGGAGAGCTGGGGCTGCTGCCAGGACAGCGACCAGCAGCAGCGAGAGTTCCGCCTCGGCCCCGACCTCCAAGGCCGCTGCAGAGCCGTGCCTCCCCAGAGCCCGCCCGGGCCAGGACCGAGCGGTCCGCCGCACCCCGTTGGCTCCTCCCCGCCGCCTGCCCTCTCCGCCCCGCCCCGCCCCGCCCCGCCCGGCGCGGCCCGACCCCGCCCTGCGGAGGCGCCAGCGTGCGCGCGCGCCGGGCCCGGCTGGTTCCCCTTCCGACCGTCCGCGCCCCGCATGCGCAGTCCGCGCCGGCGGTCTCCGTTTGTTTGAACAGGAAGGCGGACATATTAGTCTCTCTCGGCCCCCCTCGCCCCACCCCCCCCAGGCATTCGCCGCCGCGACTCGCCCTTTCCAGAGCCGCGACCGCTGCGCCTCCCAGAATCTCCCCCATCAGCAGCCGCCAGGACCCGACTGTCGTCTTCCTCACCGCCCGCTCTCGAGCCTCTCCTAAGTCTCCATCGGGCACCGACCTCGCCCTGCCCCGCCGGACACCGTAGCAGCAACCCCGGCAGCGACGGGACAAAATGAGAGAGTGAGGCTGCCCCGCGGGGACCAGCTCTTGGCCGAGACGGATCGGCGCGTCGGGCCGGGCCAAGTAGAGCCGGGGATGCGGGGCTAGACCGCCTGCAGCGCCTCTGAGCGGAGCGGGCCCGGCCCGTGGCCCGAGCGGCGGCTGCAGCTGGCACAGCTCCTCACCCGCCCTTCGCTTTCGCCTTTCCTCTTCTCCCTCCCCTGCCGCCCCGAGGGAGTCTCCACCCTGCTTCTCTTTCTCTCTCCCCTCCTGCCCATCTCGGGACGGGGACCACTCCTTGGCGACGGCGGCGGGGGCCCGCTAGGCTGAAGCACCTCGCCGGAGCGACGAGGCTAGCGGCGACGGCGCTGTCGGCTGTCGTGAGGGGCTGCCGGGTGGGATGCGACTTTGGGCGTCCGAGCGGCTGTGGGTCGCTGTTGCCCCCGGCCCGGGGTCTGGAGAGCGGAGGTCCCCTCAGTGAGGGGGAGGAGGGGGAACCGGGCGCACCTGGTGACCCTGAGGTTCCGGCTCCTCAGCCCCGCGGCTGCGAACCCACCGCGGAGGAAGTTGGTTGAAATTGCTTTCCGGGCTGGTGCTGGTACAAGGGTATTGTCACAGTAGCAGCAACATGTCGACTGGGGACAGTTTTGAGACTCGATTTGAAAAAATCGACAACCTGCTGCGAGATCCCAAGTCGGAAGTGAATTCGGATTGTTTGCTGGTGAGTAGCACTCTTGCTTGTCTGGGGTTCTGCATGTATTGCCTTCCTCTTGCTTTCAGTCTAGTTAGCTGCAAAAAAAAAGTCTCAGGTGTGCATATTCTTCTTGAAAAACACCAGGTTTCTGTTCGCTGAGAATCTTAGCATACCATTCAGCTTTCATGGCATCGACAAATTATTTACCATTTCACTGGCTCTGT
Organism: Avahi laniger; assembly: GCA_963575035.1. Lineage (NCBI taxonomy): Eukaryota > Metazoa > Chordata > Mammalia > Primates > Indriidae > Avahi > Avahi laniger. The sequence continues at coordinate 21,688 of CAUYSK010083976.1, read as the reverse complement.
ACTAACTACTCGGTGAACTTAGTTCTGACTCAGTTCATCAATGCACGAAAGAGACTTATAAACTGCTGTTGCAGACATCGTGAGTTATCACGTCAAAGTTACTCTGTAAATAGTTTGTTGAATGGCGATCGTAGTAATATTAATCTTCCTGATTGGTGTAACAGTAACATTGGAAAGACTACTTTGCATTTTCTGCGATTTAGCTCCTCGGGGATTAGTTTTTAGATTTGGAGGTGACAATGGAGAATCGATATTGAGGAAGTGATTTTTGAGCCAAAATGTCATAGGTGGCTTGAATCTGAAGGAATTTCTCCTGAACTGTTCAGTGTAAAAATCCGAGATAACTGATCACAGGTCATCAGAATGTTAACTCCTTTTACAATATTGTTGGTTACAGAAGTATCATACAGATATTATAACTGCCTTTTTTGGTGATGTTGCACTTAACACTGTCACTTTTAAAACATTCTAAAGAGGTCTTTATGACATGAAAAGCCGAATTCCTATTTTAAAAATTGTTCAGTGATTGATAGCATATACAATTATCTGTAAATAATTGGGGTTCTTGAGTTGCAAACTATAAACGAGTTTCTGAACAACTAAAAGTTATATTTCTATTTTAGTTCAAACAAAAACCATATAATCTCTAAAATAAAGTTTCAGGGAGCATATATGTGGGTAGGATTTTACAGTGTCTTCAGTGAAGTAATGTTAGATATACACAATTTGGGGGATTAATATTAAGGAAACAAAATAATGCCCTTCAAAGAACTAATACCATTCAAAAATCCCATCTTGAATCAGAGGAAAATTATGTGGATTGTTTAAAATTAACATTTTAGTTACTCTAAATAGCTGCTTACATTTTTCAGTATGTGTGGGTTTTGCAGGAAGGTTTCTCCCCGAAGCTTTCAAAATTAAGCATCCAACTATGAAATAAGAGTACTGAGGATTGTTTGAAATGTCTCACCCACATTATGGATGCTCCTCATATTGAGAAACAAGAAAGTTGATGCTTAATACATTTTAAAACTTTTTATTAAGTGAGATTAATGGAAGGAATTAGAACACATCTTTTTAGTGAGGATTTCTATAACTTCTAAGAGAGCTAATTCATCTTTTAATATTTATACAGTTTCCATATATCTGATTTTATTTTGGTTTTAATCTCATTATTCCATGAAGTTCTGTTACAGGCAGGGTTTAGTAGCTTTTATTTTTTTCTTTAGTTGTCTTCTAGCCTCTTACTGTAGTTTCATTTGGTGGGAACCTCAGCAGATACTTATTAAGATGTGCAGGGTACAAGGAAATGTAAGTCATGAACTCTTTCCTTAACAATCCAGTCTATTGGAAGACAAGACATAATCTCACATACATACAGAGAAACAAAGCAAAACACTTCACAGATTGAGAAAATGTTATAAATTCCAAATGATTGTTTAGGTAATAAACGCTCTTAGAAATTGAGAGGACGAAATCACTGTGAGTTGAGAGGGCCAAAGTGCCTTATGGTGGATGGATAGGATTTAGATGGAGGGTACTCTGAGGGACAGTAGAGGATAACATGAATACAGGATGGAGACATGGTGGACTATGCCATGTTTAGGGAAACGGAGGAAGGTAAAGTTGGAAGAATAGATTGGAGTTTGATTGTAGAGGATTTGATTTGCTAGACTAAGGAGTTTAGATTGTCTATAGGGTGCTGTGGCTGTGAAATATTTATAAATAAGACACTGCCAGGGTTAATGAAGATGAATTTTGTAGTTGTATGCACGATGGGTTAGTGTGGTAAAAGAGCGGAGGTAGGATGAGTGAGTTTGGGAAGAGTTTTTGTTTTGTTGGGTTTTTAAGATTGTAATGATCCAGAAATGTTTGAATTCCAAAGTTGGGTTGTGAGAATGAGGAAGGAAGAATTGATGGAACTTAATTGGCAGGCTTGGGGAGGAGAAGGGGGAACCAAAGAGAGAGGCAGTAGTCAGATGACTCTAAAAAATGTTGAGCCTGGATTACAGGGAGAATGGTGAAAATAGCAAAGTCAGGTTTGGAAATTGCTTGGAAAGAATAGGCCTACAGATAAATTCAATTTTAGATTTGTTGTGTTTGAGGGGATAGTGTGGGACAACCATGAAGAAATGACGTGTAGACTGTTGGAGATATAACACTGAGCTCATAATTACAGATAACGATTTGGAAATGATTTGCACAAAGGTGAAAGTTGAAATCGATAAAATAATAAAGGGAGAAACAGTAGAGAGAGAACTGAGGGTGAAAGATGAAGATTGAACCAAGAGGAAGAGTCAAGGAAGTAAACAATCAAGGCCTTCAGAGTTAGGACAGCCAGGTATCATGGAGCCCAAGACTTTTAAAAGAACATTTTGAAAAAAAGAGTAATCAACAGATAGATTTGGTTATTTTTTTGCCTTGTAATCTTATAACCATGGCCATTTTTTCTGTTTACTTCCACAGCTATTTATGGATAGCTGTTATTGAAATTTTTTTATTACCATATCAATCTGAACTTGGTAAAGATGGAATTTTTCTTTGGAGACAAAAATTCTTTTTCCTGTTTTGTAGTATCTAGCATGCATTTTCTTTGCATAATATTTTATCTTTTTCATTGAGCATTCGTTCATTCTACTGTCCAGAATGATCTTTCAAGTGACTTCACCTTTTTCAGTGAGTCTGTTCTTTTATTTATATATATATATATAATGTGTGTGTATGTGTGTATTATATGTATATATATGAGAAATATTTTAAACAATGTTACAATGAACAAGTGAGCCTGTTCTTATTCTCCCCTATCTGGACCTGGACTTTGGACCCCTCATATATTGTAGGGACAATACTCCTTTTACTTGGTTGCCTTTCTCTGTTATTTTGACCTGTGTTGATTTATTTAACTGATGCTTATTGAGTATGTATTATGTGCCATATAGACTACTCTAATTCTAGATTTTTTTTTATAATCTCAAAAAATAAGATTGTCACTTATTTATTTTCCACTTCCTTTACTAGATTCACTCTCAGAAATGGAAGTTCCCAAACCTTTTGGTTTCTGACCAGTTTGCTGGCAAATGACTTTTTAAACCACCTTACCCACAGGATAGCTTTTTTGATGAGACACTAATGATGAGTATTATAGGTTGAGCAAACCTAATCTGAAAATCTGAAATTTGAAATTCTCCAAAATCTGAAACTTTTTGACTGCTGACTTGATGCCACAAGTGGAAAGTTCCACACATGTAATGTGTTGCAGACAAAACACAGTCAAAACTTTGTTTCAAGCACAAAATTATTAAAAATATTATGTAAAATTACCTTCAGGCTATGGGTATAAGGTATATATGAAACATAAATGAATTTTGCATTTAGATTTGGGTCCCATCCCCAACATATCTCATTATGTATATGCAAATATTTTAAAATCTGAAAAAATCCAAAATCTGAGATGCTTCTGGTCACAAGCATTTTAGATAAGGGATACTAGCTATAAAATAATGTAGCTGGAAGAACCGTGATAAGTGGCTATATAACCTTTTCTTGAACACCTGTAATTTATTTCAAGAACTAAATAAGTTGGTTTTTCATATTATAAATGCTAAGATAGTCTGGAAATATGAAGGTATATTACGATAACTATTCACTTGTTTCCTAGGTCATTCAGATTACTCAGCCTTGGTTTTCTGTAAGTCAGATTCTTTCCAGTGTCTTGATGGATCTCTTTCTTACTGACAGTGTTACAGTCTGTAATGATTATCGGGAGCTATTTTCCTTTTCCTGACTTGTTTACCATTAAATTATTTTATCTAGGGCTAGTAAAAATTTCTCAGTGATTTTGAGTAGGGATAGTGTTTAATTAAATCTGTTAAATCTTTGCAGGGGAAAAATGCTTAAGATTTGTACATTTATAAGGAAAAACAAAAGTGGGTAGGAGGGTTAAGGATACATTTGTTGTGAAGTTTGACACATATTTTATGAAAATGCAGCTATCCTGCATGTAGCATTTTTATTCCCATACTGCTTCAGGATGCCAGTTGAGAGCTTGACCTTTCTTTCCACTTTCCTTCTAGCTGGTGGAGGTGTAGCAATAGGTGGGTGGGAGGGAAGGAAGGGAACCAATATTAGTTGGACTAGTGCATACCGAGTTCTAACACTGTGCTTCCACTTTGTGACATATTTGTTACTACTATTTGTCATTAGGCAGGTTTTCAGAATGTGGAAGGCAAATGTTAATGAAGTTTCTGGTGTTTGTCTTTGAATTTTTCTTCATTTAAATTCTCTTTTCCTGGACTTTTTTGACCTAGTGCTTTCCTATTTTCCTTGCTGACTTCTTTTTCTCTTACCTTAATCTTTGGCCTGTAATACTTATCTGTCTCTTCACACCCTTGGAAAACTTATCCATTCTTAAAGCTTCCAACTGCTATCTTTTCTGTGCTTATGGAACCCAAACCTTTATTTTTAGTCTTTTATCTTCTTTCAAATCTTAAATATCTGACTGCTTTCTAGGCATTTCTAGTTGGATGTCATCTTATCACTCAAATTCCTCATATCCCAAAACAGGCTTTCCTCCCATAAACTTAACCGTTTTGTCATTGACTCCACTGACCATCCCTGTCACTAAAGTGGAATTTTTGTTGCAAACTTTTTTGACAGTCCTAGTCCGTCCAGACATTGGGTTATTACAACAGATTTTGGATAGCATTTCAGAATCTAGATTATTGCTGTATAGTGTCTCTGTATGCCTTGCCAGTTGAATTGATCACTTTTGAGTTTCTATTTAACTGTTGGTGGAATGAAAAGACCTAGGTCATTAAATCTTTGGACCTTAAAGCTATATCTGTACCAGTGTTCATAATTGGTGAGTTAATAGCTGTTACCAATATTAGTTGCCTATCTGGTTAGTTTGGACCAGACTGTTTTGATGTTAGTATGTTGCAGGAACTTTTAAAAAACACAAATTACTCTCCTAATTCATTCATTCATTCATTTAGCAAATCTTTGCGCATGGTCTAAACTTGGATTCAAATCTAAGCTCTGCCATGTCCTTGCTGAAGGATTTTAGGTGAATTATTTTAACCTCTCAATGCCTGTTTCATCTTCTGGAAAATAGGTGGGGATAATAGTGATTACATTGTTGCAAGGATTAAATAATATAGACAAAGCAATGATCACAGCTTTTGGCATTTAGTAAGCATTTGATAATTGTAACTTATTATTGTCACATTTATAACATTCCTGTTATATGCTAGTTACTGTGCTTAGGCTGGGAGTTGATATTTATTGTCTTCTCTAAGTCCAGAGTAATTTAATCTGGCACCTCAAGCTGCTCCTAAATTCATAATCTGGCTGTGTGTTATTGAAGCATCCAAGTGAGTTGTAACTGAAGGTGGTTGCAGTAGAACCAGGAGAGACTTTTAAAGACTCTTTATTCACTTAGTAATGATTTATTAATATAACGTAGTATCTACTTTGTGCCAAGGGTTTAGATTGATATGAAAGACAATTGGGAGCCAATTTGTGGAGATTTAGTTGTTATCTTGTTTTCTTTCTGTGTGTATCTTTTGTGCTTTCAGTATGTTCTGTAAGTAGGGCCTCTTGCACTGCATTCACCCTGTGGGTGTGTAGAGAGGTGGCTCAGAGTAACATCCGAGACATGAATTGGGTCATTCATTAATCTCTTGAGTCAGAAATGTTTCTAATCCAGAAGAAGGAACCACGTGTAAAATTTTATGTTGAACAAAGAGTAAATTCTCAGGTTTAAATTAGACTTTGCATAACTTTACACTTCAGTTTTACTTCATGATTATAAGTTTTGGTATTATGAATATATGGTGAAAACTACGGATTCTATTATGATAAATGACAGAAAAACCCATATATCAGGAAATATTACATATGTTGCTGAAGATAATCTAATAGCTCTACTTCCCATCCCCGCTAAAAATGGAGTATATCCATTTAGTTGAAGTTCATAGCATAGCTGTTGGATATCACACACATATGTACAAGAAGATGAACAGAATAGTATTGCAATTCACAATGGAAAATATTTATTTTTTAAAATATGTTATTAGCATGGTGTAGTGAAAAGAACACTGGACTAGAAATTGAGAGCATTGGCATAGTCTTGTTTTGCTATTAAATCTCTGTGTATCCAAGTAAATCTTTTTCTTATTTGGGCTTCATTTTCCCTGTTTGTACAAGAAAGATTTGGACCAGGTAGTTGCTGATGTCCTTTGTGTCTCTAAAAATCCTATGAGACTTTGTTTATTATACTTAAATAAAAACTTCAAAAATTGTTATTGATTTATTGTTTAAGAAATAAAATTTAAACAGTTCAATGATGTTGGGGTAGAAGTATAAGAATAGGAACCATCTTTAGTAAGTGTTGTTTTTAGAACTAGTTCCTAAACTAATTTTAATTGTTATATTTGGCACTTATTATTTTTTGAATTTGTGACTTATGTTCATAACTCTAGGAGTTTGTACTTTCTGAACAAAGAAAGTGGTAATTACACATTTGTATATCCATTAAAATGTATGCATATAGTTTACTTCTCTGACATATCTACTCTTCCTGTTTGGGATTAGGAAATATGAAATACATTTTTATTATAGTTCCTAAACAATTAGTAAGAAGCTAGATGTTCAAATTAATGTCCAAAGTCTGATTTCGTAGAGAAACAAGAGGTTATCTTATACTTATATTAATTAATTGATTATTTATTTTTGAGACAGAGTCTTGCTCTGTTGCCTGCGCTAGAGTGCCATGGTGTCAGCCTAGCTAGCTCACAGCAACCTCAAACTCCTGGGCTCAAGCGATCCTCCTGCCACAGCCTCCCAAGTAGCTGGGAATTATAGGTGTATGCCACCACACCTGGCTAATTTTTTCTGTTTTTAGTAGAGACAGGGTCTCGCTCTTGCTCAGGCTGGTCTCGAACTCCTGAACTCAAATGATCCTCCTTGGCCTCCCAGAGTGCTAGGATTACAGGCATGAGCCACCATGGCTGGCCACTTGAGTTAATTTTAAAAAGTAAGTTAACCCACACCCTTCCGTTATTTATCCATACTTCCTATACCAAACTTCTGGCAATAAATTGAAATTTTTCTCAGATTCTTGTCTGGGACTAATTTTGAAACAGTGGGCTACAGTTAACTCTTCTTTTTTCTCTTTGCTATTATTCATTCATTCAATTAATGTTTATTTGATGTGTACTGTTTGCTAGGAACTCTGATATGCAGTGGGGACACTGTGGTGAGCAAAAACAAACATGGGCCCTGCTTTCATGGAATTTATAGTCTCAGGGAAGAGATTAATAATGTCTATCTACTAAGACAGGTGTGGGGTAAAGCTTGAAGGGGTAAGAGATATGATCATGACTTTCCTTTAATGTTTGCTTTACTTGTAGTAAAGTAGTCTAAGTGTATAGTTTTCAGATGAGTCTGTAGATTGTCTGTATCAGATTCACTTGAGGAACTTGTTAAAAATGGAATCTGGGCCCATGCCCAGACAAACAAAATCGAAAATTTTTGGGATGAGTCCTAGGATTCTGTATGAGATGTGAATTCTTAGACATACTCAAGTTCGAAAACTGTAGTTATAGTGGAAAGAACATGGATTTTTGTTTTGTTTGGTAATTTAATAACAATAAATTTCAGATATACACAGAAGTAGGGAAAATAAGATAGCGAACCCCTGTTACCCAGATTCTGTAATTTTCAAACTTTTATCCCACTTGATTCATCAGCCATCTTTTTTTTAACTAAAATATTTTAAAGTAAATTCCAGATATTGACATTTCACCCTTACATAATTTAGTAAGCATTTCTGGAAAAAAACACAAAACAAAGGACATTTTCTTACCTAACTACAATGACCATTATCATGCTTAACAAAATTAAGAGCTCTTTGGCATCATTAATTTCTAGTTTATATTCAGGTTTCCCTGATTATCTAAAACCATGTCTTTTTTACAGTCGTTCTGTTAGAATCTGGAACCAGAAAAAATCCACATGTTGCTTTTTTTATTTTGTTAGGTCCTTTGAGAATCTTTTAAATCTCTTTTTAATATAGAGATGTCCCATTCCCCCAACTTCTCTCTCTCCATGTCTTGTTGAAGAAACTAGGTCAGTGGTGCTATATAGGACCTTACTTCGTATTCTGGATTTTTCTATTTTTGTTTGCTTGTGATATATAACTTCTTGTATCCTCCATATTTCCTATAAAATGATAGTTAGATCTAAAAGCTTGATGTAATTATTTCAGATTTTTAATCACGGGTATTTCATAGCTTGTGTGTATTTTCTTTTGCATCACATCAAGAAGTACATAAGGGCTGGCCCTTAGTGATACTGAGATTGACCATTCTGTTCAGGTGGCAATAGCCCATGATAACGTCCTTTGTAAAATCCCTCATTAACCTTGCATCTAATGGTTCTGTCATCCATTGATGATCTTTAGCTGAATCAGTTATTTCATTAGGGATAGCAAAATAATGATTTTCTAATTCTGTCATTCCTTTTATTAACTGTAATTCTTCTCTGTTAAGAGTAGAACTTTCACTTATCGTCTAGGTCTGTTTGTTGACTGTGTAATACAGTGTACGAAATACATATTGAATGCTTCAGTCTGTCTCTTTCATTGGCACTTTTCAGAGTATTTTGGAGCCTTACTGTGATACACATGGCACAAACAGGGTAATTTGAGGGAAGTTTAAGAAAAGGATTATTGATAGAGGTATAGACAATATTTAAGGAAACCAATAGGGGTGATGCAGTATCCTAGGACCGGTAGCAGTGAGGAAGGGAGCTGCTGCTACCTCTAGGCCTGAAGGATCAAGGGGAGAGAGCAGCTGGGAGGGTAAATCTGTGGGAGAGGGCTATGTGACAGAGGAAGTTAGTTTTAATAGAGAGGAGCGTGTTGATCTGGCATTAAGGGAGCCAAGGCAATATATCCCCTACCCTTATATTTCCCCCCTCCCTATAGTCTCCTACTAGGGTCTCCCATTGCTTGAAAAGCTAATATGCGGAAGAGTCTGTTGATACAGCCCATAAGGGTTAGCAAACAAGATATAGCCAGCATTTATTTATTTCTTTTTTGTTCTGTTTTTTATTTTTGGCACCATTATGGAAACATTTAAAAAATATTTTTGGTGTGTTTCAGTCAATTTATGTCATCCTTGCTGATACTCTCTTTGTCCTATCTTTTGCTGATGGAAGTCTCTTCAGGTTGACTCCATGTTATTTGTATATGACCCTAATAATATTTGATAGAGTTTCCTTGTTTTTTGCTGCAATAAGATGCCCGGGTTCATCTTGTACATTCTTGCCTCATACTTGGAAGTCAGCCATTCTTTAAGGAAACTCTTTCCTTTTAGTGGGAATGATATTCTGAATACTCATTGCTACTGGGTTGAAATTATTTCTTGTCCTTTTTCAGTGAATAGAGCTATGATATTTTATTTTTGAAAACAAGAAAAAGTACTTTATACTGATTATTTCACCGGCTTGACATCAATTAGGCTCTTTCAGGTTTTTTCAGTACTTAAGAATTGCTTTCTTTTTTGATTTAATTTAATTCTATTTTTTGCATATGTAAACATTTACATGGCTTAAGTGTGAAAACTATACAACATATATTCAGGAAATTCTCACTTCCATCCATATTTTCTCTACCCTGTTCTTTTCCCTTCCCTATTTTGTTTTTTTATTTAATATTCCAGTGTTGTTTCTTACAAATATAAGCAAACATACATGCACGTATATATGTTTATATTCATATTTCCACCCTTTTCTGTTACAAAATATAGCATCTATCATACCTATATTGATGTATGATTTTCTTCATTCCTTTTTGCAGCTGCATAGTGTTCCGTTTTGTGGATGCTAACTTGTTTATTCAGTCTTCTATGGATGAACATTTGAATTATTTATGATCTTTTGCTATTAGTGAGCAACATTGTACAACTCATTTCACATTTTTGCTAACATGTCTTTGATTTCTAGAAGCGAGACTGCTGGGTTAAAGATACATGCATATATATAATTTTGCTTGCTGTGCAATATTGTCCCTCTCCTAGGAGTTGTGTTGTTTTGTATTTCCACTGGTAATATTTGAGATTGTCTATTGCCCTCACCAACAATATACTGTAAGACTCTTGAATCTTTGTCCAGTAGGTGAGAAGTAGTATCTCAGAGTAATTTTAATTTGTTTTTCTTATGAGTAAAGTTGAACATCTTTTCATATTTTAAGGACCATTTGAATTTCTTCTGTGAACTGCCTATTTTTTGCCTATTTTTTTATTTTTTTCTTCTCAATTTTTAGAAGCTATGCAATAGTGATCTTAGCCCTTTTTTCTGTGGTAAAATGCAAACTCTTTTTGCAATTTGTCACTTGTTTTATGTATTTATGTATTTGTTTTTAACTTTTTTTGAGACAGAGTCTTGCCTTGTTGCCCTAGCTGGAGTGCCATGGTGTCAGCCTAGCTCACAGCAACCTCAAACTCCTGGGCTCCAAGCAATCCTCCTGCCTCGGCCTCCTGAGTAGTTGGGACTACAGGTGCACACTATTATGCCCGGCTGATTTTTCTCATTTTAGTAGAGATGGAGTCTCGCTCTTACTCAGGCTGGCCTCAGACTCAGACTTTTTGTTGTATCAAGATTTTGAGTCATAGGTTTTCCCCATGTCTAGGTTATAAAGGGATTCATTCATATTTTCTCTAATTCTTTTCTGTTGTTTCAGTTTTTACATTGAGATCCATTTGGAATTTATCATGGTATGATATATTTTGAGATATTTAAAAAAAATTTTTTTTGGAGATACTCACTCTGTCAACCTGAGTAGAGTGCAGAGGGGTCATCATACCTCACTATAACCTCAAACTCCTGGGCTCAAGCGATTCTCCTGCCTCAGCCTCCCAAGTAGCTGGGACTATAGGCTCGTGTCATGATGCCCATCTGGCTAATTTTTCTGGGTTTAGCTCTCACTCAAGCCAGTCTCGAACTCAAGCAGTCTTTCCACTTTGACCTCCAGAGTGCTAGGATTACAGGGCCCATCCCCAACTTCATCTTTATCCAAATGGCTGTCTGGTTATCTCCACAGCATTTATTTTAAAATGCCTGTCTTTATTGGGATGCCACTTTCTTCATATGTTAAATTTCCATATGTACTTGGGATTATTTCTAAGCTTTCTGTTCTGCTCCATTGGTCTCTCTTGCTTGTTCATGTGCTAATAATATACTGTGTCAATTATAAAGTCTTTATGTCTTTTCAGCTTTTACTATCTAGTAGGGCCATTCTTCACCCCTACCTTCCCATGCACACGTACCGTCACTTTGAAGAGCATCGGATTTTTTGGTCAGGGATAACTAGCTTCCAATCTTGGCTTTGGTATTTACTAGCCCTTGGTCCTTGGACAATTTGCTAAAAGCACAATGATATCCATCCCATCTCTGAAATAGGATCATGATACCTGCCTTATGCTATAGTTACGAGGATTAAATGACTTAAGCAGAACTGCCTGTCACATACTTGTCAACCTAGTAGATAATTAATATTATATATGCACTGGCTTCCAGGAATATGGGTATGGCATAGTGAAAGAAAAACTGAACTGGGAATCTGAAGCCCTGAATTCTACTCTTGACTTTTGTTAATTGTAAATTGAAAAATTGTATTGCCTTGAACAGATGATATCCTCTCTCAGAAACTTGGTTTTATTTAGAAGCATAATACAAAATTTGCTAATCGAATCCATCTTCAAATTTGTCCTTAAATATGAATTTATTTAAATTCTCAACCTTATCAAGAAATTCTCTTTTAGATATATGCTTCTATTCTTTCAGTGATTGATTGAGTTTTACTACTTCTGTAACAGAAGGACAAAGAAAATGTTTCTCTGATTTTTATCATCCACCCTAAAGGTATTTATTCATCTTATCCTAATTGTATTTCCTCTGCTCACTTCTAATAGACTGTTAGTTAGGGAGGCAGTGTGGCATAGTAGTTAAGAGCATGAGTTCTGAGTCAGATTGGGATTTTGATTCCCATCCAGATCAGCCACTCATTAGCCCTGTGACTTTGGGCGAAGTTCTTAACTTTTTAAAGACTCAAGCATATCATCTTCAAATAAGATTAATCATAGACCCTCATAGAGCTGTTAGGAATATTAAGTCTGATAAAGTATGTCAGTGCTTTGCAGAGTTTCAAGCATTAGCTGTCTTTATCATCATCATTGTCATCATTGTATATCTTTGTGATTTGCCCTAGGGAAAAATGAGGTGTGTCCTGACCAAGTGGATTATTATCTACCTCTCTGCTCTGCAGGCCAGCTTTTTATTTAGTTGTGTGATCTCGAACAAGTTACCTAAGCTTTTAAAGCCTGAATATATTTAATCTGAAAAATGAGAATGATGATAATACTTCATAGGTTTTAATTATGAGGATTAAATGAAGTAATTTATATGCAGTGTCATGGTTACATACAAGTGTTAATGGTTACTCTTTTCCTTGCTTTACCTTTATGTGGTATAGACTTAATGAAGGTTCCACATAGGTTACTTAAGTAAGAATTGGAACTTGGGCTCAAGTGCAAGCAAGGCTCTGTCTCTTTGTATTCTCTTATTTTTCCTTCGTGTTGGCATCATTTTTTCTGATTGTTAGACTGATTTTAGTCATATATGGAAAGGCTGACTGCCCAGAGCACTGGACCTTTGTATCGTACAGCTTCTGTCTCAACCACTGACTTCAGATTCTTTGAGTCTCAAGTTTAGAGCTCTGGAGGAAGAGATTCATTGGGTATGCATAGGTCAGTGCCCACTGCTTGACTAACCAATTATGAAAAGGAGAGTAGGGTTATATGAGAACCATGAGAATGGGAAGGCAGTTCCCAGGAAAAGGAGGGCAGTGGGGCCGGGTGGACAGTGCCATGGATGCACATTGTGCTACCTTTTCCTCCTTCCCTCTTTTACCTTAGGTAAGTCACTTAAACTCTCCTAAACTGCAGTCTCCTCGATCTGTAAAATGAAGTTAGTAATAATCTACTTCATAAGGTAGTGATGAAGATTGAATGAGATGATCTAGAAAGCAGTATTTGAAACCTCACAAAAACAGTAGTGTAACCTGGTGATAAGTTGGCTGCACCTTGGTCCCTTTCACCAACATGCCCTGTGTTTTTCTGGCCTGGCCTGAAAAGTTTTTTAAATGATGTAACTGGCAGCTGGTTTTCCAGATCTGCTTCTTTGATATTGTCTCCCTTCCCAGATAGACAGCTCTTTAGCTGCAAGATGATTGCCAGTTGCTTCCAAGACTGCTTGTTCAGGTACAGTGAAAAAAAGTCTTTTGACCTTTAAATAGAGTTTCTAATTGATTTGACCAACTCAGATCATGTGCCCATATCTGAACCAGTTACGGGGGTCAAAAGAATGGTATGCTGACGAGTTTAGGCCTGCATCATGTGCTCCTATCTTAGAATTGGGGATTAGCCAGCTTATGCTAAGATTTATGGTTGCATGAAGGAGGGGTGGAAATTGAAGTTCATTTACCAAGAGAAAAGGAAATGACATTCTGGGCAGTCCCAAACAACAAATATCTGCTAAAGTGGAGACTAGTCATTAAGAAAAACCCAAATAATGATAGTTTATTCTTCATTTTTTGGAAATGACTTTTTTTTACTACATTTTTAAATTATCTGACATTAGAATAAATACTGCCAGCCATTTGCCAAAGACTGCCAACTTAGGCTGCACCAACTGGGATGACCTTCAGTCCTTTAAGGCTGCGGTCCCTAACTCCCAGGCCACAGCCTGTGCCCTCCATCCCAGCTGCGTCCTCCCCCCAGCCCCCTACAGCTGTCCATGGAAAATTTATCTCACGTGAAACTGGTCCCTGGTGCCAAAAAAGGTTGGGGACCACTGCTTTAAAGGAAGGATGCTCGTATGCTGCTTTACTTTGATGGATATGTCTTTGGGTGATATAGGGAAGATTTCCAAATACCTGTTCATGAATCAACCACATCAGAACCAAAGGCAGATTTTTGTGTTTCACCACAGCCCGACCATAAGAGAATTGGAGCTGGGAGGTGTAGTATGCTGGAATTTATATTCTTAACAGGGCTTAGGTGATTGCACAGCCAGGTTTCGGAAGAAGTGAATGGTTGCCAAGTATTTGTAGTTAAACACTGTGCCTCTTGCATGCCTCTTTTGCGAAGCTGCTGTGGGGAAAACAAAATAAGTTGAAGTAGGAGTGGATGGAAAAAGTCTTGCCTCCCATTTAAGAAATTCTTTTCTCTTTTTAAAAACATGGTTTAAAAAACACCAGGCTATTTGAAAGAAGATGAGCATTTTCTGACATTTGCTGAAAAAGCTGATTTTGTTTGGTTGATCTCATTTTTTTTGGAGGGGAAGGGGAACACAATGTAAATAAAGTGATTCCCTCAGTCATCGCTGTAACTCTCCAATATATTGTTCCTTCACCTGCCAAAAAGATAGAACTTGATGTTTTCTTTAGTAACATCAAGAAAGATTGTTTTAATGTGAAGAGTCTATAAAAGAATCATTTATTATAATTGACTCATGAACAGAGCAGAGGTTAGAGGTGCCCCTCTCACAGTCAAAAATGTGCATATAACTTTTGACTCCCCCAAAACTTAACTACTGAAAGATAGCCTACGGTTGACTGGAAACCTTCGTTACTGATAACATAAACAGTCCATTGGCTGGGTACAGTGGCTCACGCCTGTAATCCTGGCACTCTGGGAGGCCAAGGCAGGAGGATCGCTTGAGGTCAGGAGTTCAAGACCAGCCTGAGCAAGAGCGAGACTCCTGTCTCTACAAAAAATAGAAAAATTAGCTGGGCGAGGTGGTGTGCACCTGTAGTCCCAGCTTCTTGGGAGGCTGAGGCAGGGGGATCGCTTAAGCCTAAGAGTATGATGTTGCAGTGAGCTATGATCATGCCACTGTGCTCTATCCAGGGCAGCAGAGCGAGACCCTGTCTCAAAAAAAAGAAAAAGAAAGAAAGAAAGAAAAAAAACCCAGTCAATTAACAAATCTTTTGTATGTTATATGTATAATATGCTGTATTCTTACAATAAAGTAAGCTAGAGAAAAAAATGTTAAGCAAATCAAAAGGAAGAGAAAATATATTCACTCTTCGTTAAGAGGAAGTGATCTCATAAAGTTCTTCATCCTTGTTATCTTCACATCCAGTGGGCTAAGGAGGAAGAGGAAAGGTTGGTCTTGCTGTCTCAGGGAGGCAGAGGCAGAAGAGGTAGAGGAAGCGGAAGGGGAGGCAGGAGAGGCAAGCACACTCAGTGTAATTTTTATTGGAAAAAATCCACGTTTATAAGTGGATCTGTCCAGTTCGAACTTGTTCAAGGCTCAGCTATATATAGAAAAACGTTCCCACAAATTCTAAAAAGATTGGAATTTTACTATTCCTGCGAGATTAAAAAAGTTTTTTTAAATGGAAACAAATTTTTCTTACTTATATAGCTCCTGGGCTTCTGAGCTATTGTATTTTGAGATACTGGTGCTCTACACATGAGCTTCATGAGAACTGGTATCTGATTGTCTTGTTCACTGATGTATCACTAGTTCTTGGTGCAGTTCCTGGTGCATTGTAAGTTTTCAGTAAATATTTGTTGTTGAATTACTAGAAAATGTCTTTTGCTTGTTTGTTCTGTGACAAAAGCTAGAAATGGTTGACATGTTAGGAGATATGGTTCAGTTAGTAATTTGTTTAAATCTAAACTATATGTATCTGGGGGAATAACACTTTAAAACTACAAGAGGTCTGTATGAAGGTATAGGTGTTTTTTTCCTCCCCCGATAACTGAATTTTGGATGAAGGGCCAAAAGCCAGTAATGTTCATTTTTATAAGACTTTGTACATTTATTATTTTTATTATTTCAATAATCTTGTGGACTAGGTGAGATAGATATTATTCCCATTTTATAAATAAAATTAAACCTCAGAAAAGATAAATGAATTGTCTGAAGGCATATAACAATTAAATGGCAGACTTTCTGATCTTTAGGCTGTAGGTGTAGTGGAAAGAGCATCAAAGTTGTAAATAACAACCACAAAGTGATGTGTTTACATAGCACTTAGGAGAGTATTTTATACATGGAATGCACTAAATGAACATTTAAATTGACTGGAAAGAATGGGGATTGGTAAAGAATGAAGTATGGAAGATGAAACATGAAGTGTAGTAGGAGAAAGATCTTAATAAATATTTATTGCCTGGGTTGGGGGGGAAATTACTTTTTCTTTTTCTTTTCTTGTAATACTAGTAATCACAGTATGGAGGGGGAAATTAAGTCCTGTAATATTTTATCTTAAAGGCAGTAGTCCAGAACTCGTCCAGGTAAAGGATGGGAGCCAGATCTGTGACTGAACCTGCCACGTATAGCAAGGTTCTAACAGCTGCCTGTAAAACCTGTCTTTGTTGGATTTGACATATCTGGAAAGTGAGTGTTGGTAAGCAATCTAAACCATGAAGCATGGTGACCTGAAGTAGAATAGTAATGAATAGTTAGGATGGTGATGTTAATGGTAGCATCATGCACATCCTTAAACAGTGGACAGTAGTAACAATTCAGTAATTAGTATGAGGTAAGATATGGGATGACTTTGGTAAGATATTAAAATAATATTCCTATATTTGGTGAAGAGTTCACTGTCCTATAACAGAACTGAACATGTATCAGGATCTAGGAATGGGAGAGGAGATTGACTACAAAGAGATATAAGGCAACTTTTGCGGTGATGGAAGTATTCTGTACCTGGGTTGTTGTGGTGATTACACAACTGTATGTGTTTATAAAAATTCATAGAATTGTAAAACTAAAAAGGGTGAATCTTACTTTATGTAAATTATACCTCAGTAAACCAGACTTTAAAAATAAATATGTGTTTGATGAAGGGATTAATGGTCCTGTGACAGAACGGAACATTTATTTGTTGCTGTCAACAATATGGCCTTCAGATATGAAGGATGTGTCTTTATAGGGGTTTGTGTGAATGTATCATTTGGTAATTACCTGTACTGGCTGGGTTTTGAAGTATGGTTGTTGGAAAACAACTGATAATATTTGTTGCCGTGATAAAATTAGAGCTTTTAGGTGAAAATTAGAATTTTGGAGAACTTGTGTCTGCTACTGTGAATTTGACAGCTTCCCAATGCTTAAAGACTTTTCTCATGAGGTAGTTGGTGACATTAATAAATATGATTTTTCTACATTATATGATGAAATGTGTCAGCATTGGGAAGAGCTGCATAATTCAATGAGCCAATATTTTCTAAATGATCAATGCATTGGTGTTATAAAATCATCTGTAAATAAAAGATAGACCAATAAATTTTAATGTTGCAAACTGAATACAAAAGTTCATTGATATGGTTTCAGATTCCACATTGCAGCTAACCTTTAGGAAATACCACTTGTCGAGTTTGGTATAGTAACAAAGAATTTCCACAATTGCTTGAAAAGACTGTTAAAATACTTTTCACTTTTCCAACTATAGATGATCCCAGACTTACAATGGTTTATGACCTTACAATGACCTTATGATTTGTCATCTTTATGATGGTGTGAAAGTGATAAACCATAGAAACTATACTTTGATTACAACCATTTTGTTTTTCAGTACAGTATTCAATAAATTATGTGAGATACTAAACACTTTATTATAAAATAGGCATTGTATTAGAATAGATAATTTTGCCCAACTGTAGGCTTATGTAAGCGTTCTCAAACCATTTGAGGGAGGCTAGGCTAGGGTATGATGTTTGGTAGATTAGGTGTAGTAAATGCATTTTCAACTTAACAATATTTTCAACTTAAAAATGGATGTGTCAGGACATAACTCCCCCCATCATAAGTTAGAGCATCTGTACATTCATTGCATATGTGAAATTATATTTTCATACTTCAATAAAGATAATATATTGCAACAGATTGAATGCAGAAGTAGACATGAGAATCCATCTTCTATTAAGCTAAACACCAAAAAGATTTGTAAAAATGTAAGATAATGCCATTCTTCTTACCAGTTAAAGTTTTAATAAAAATGTTATTTATATCAACTCATAATGGGAATATTTTAAAAATACCCTGCCCTAGTTTGTTTGCGCTGCTGTAACAGAATACCTGAGACTGGGTAATTTATAAAGAACAGAAATTTACTTTCTCACAGTTCTGGAGGCTGGAAAGACCAAGATCAAGGTGCTGCCAGATTTGGTTCTCTAATGAGAGTCCAGTCTTTGCTTCCAAAATGGCACCTTGAAAGCTGCATCCTCTAGAGGGGAGGAATGGTGTGTCCTCACATGGGGAGAAGGTGGAAGGGCAAAAAGGGGCCTCATCAAACCCATTTATAATAGCTTTGATCTATTCAGGAAGGGAGAGCCCTCCTGACCTCTAAATACCTCCCCAGAAGACCCCACCTTCCAAAACTGTTGCATGGGGATTTAGTTTCCACCAGATGAATTTTGGGGGACACATTCAGACCATACATAGCAAGTCAATCTGATGATCTTTTAATCAGTGTGTTAAGACTACTCTCATTTAATGTAATTATTGATATGTTGGGATTTAAGCCTCCTATTTTATTATTTGTTTTGTACTTCTTTCCTTTGTTTTTGTTCCTGGTTCTTCTTTCCTACTTTTGAGTATTTGTATACTTTCAGTGTCCCGTTTTAATTTATCTAATGTGTTTTTGACTGTATCTTTTGTGTAGTGTAGCGGCTATTGCTCTGGGGATTTCAATATATGTACTTTTCATAGTCTACTTAGAATCAATAACCTTACCACCATATGGGTCCCTTTATTCTCCCCTTTATGTTATAGTTGTCTTGTATATTACATCCACATACATTGAAAATTTTTTCTCATCAGAAAATGTTACAATTTTTGCTTTTAACCTTCAAACTTACTTTAAATAACTAAATGAAAGAACAGATACTGTTGCTCTTCTTTCTTGCCCTACGTTCCAAGTTTCCTTCTATCATTTCTCTGCTGTCTACAGAACTTCCTTTAGGAGTTCTTTTACAACATGGTCAGCTGGCCATGAATCCTTAGTTTTCCTTTATCTTAGAATGTTTTTATTTCATCTTCATTCCTGAAGGATACTTTTGATCTGTGGCCCCCAACCCCCGAGGCCGCATACTCGTGGCCTGTTAGGAACCGGACCGCACAGCAAGAGGTAAGCAACAGGCGAGCCAGCAAAGCTT
Organism: Avahi laniger; assembly: GCA_963575035.1. Lineage (NCBI taxonomy): Eukaryota > Metazoa > Chordata > Mammalia > Primates > Indriidae > Avahi > Avahi laniger. The sequence goes on along the minus strand of CAUYSK010083976.1, from coordinate 2,453 downwards.
CATCTGTGTTTACAGCCGCTCCCCATCACTGACATCACCCCATAAGCTCCGCCTTCTGTCAGATCAGCGGCAGCATTAGATTCTCATAGGAATGTGAACCCTACTGTAAACTTCGTATGCGAGGGATCTAGGCTGCGTGCTCCTTAGGAGAATCTAATGCCTGATTATCTGAGGTGACGCTGAGGTGGTGATGCTAGCACTGGGGAGCGACTGCAAATGCAGATTATCATTAGCAGAGGGCTTTGACTGCACAATAAATACAATGCGCTTGAATCATCCTGACACCATCCCTCCCCCTGAATCCTCGCCCCAGGTCTGTGAAAAAATTGTCTTCAATGAAACTGGTTCCTGGTGCCAAGAAGGTTGGGGACTGCTCCTTTTTTTTTTTTTTTGAGACAGAATCTCACCATGTTGCCCGGGCTAGAGTGCCGTGGCATCATCCTAGCTGCTCATAGCAACCTCAAACTCCTGGGCTCAAGCGATCCTCCTGCCTCAGCCTCCTGAGTAGCTGGGACTACAGGCATGTGCCACCATGCCCGGCTAATTTTTTCTATATATTTTTTTTAGTTGTCCAATTAATTTCTTTCTATTTTTAGTAGAGACGGGGTCTTGCTCTTGCTCAGGCTGGTTTTGAACTCCTGAGCTCAAACAATCCGCCCGCCTCAGCCTACCAGAGAGCTAGGATTACAGGCGTGAGCCACTGCACCCGGCCTTGCTGCTTTTAATAGATATAGAATTCTAGATTGACAGTTTTTTTCCTTTTGACATTTTAAAAATGTTATCCCACATGTTTCAGAAGTTTTGCATGGTTTCTGATGAGAAATCTGCAGTTATCCAATTTAGTCTTCATCTGTAAGTAATATGTCCTTTCTCTCTGGATGTCCTCAAGATATTTTCTTTGTCTTTAGTTCAACAGTTTTATTATGATGTGTCTAGGAATGGATTTCTTTGAGTTTATCCTGTTGGGGTTTGCTGAGCTTCTTTAATCAGTAGATTTACGTGTTTAAACAAATGTGGGAAGTTTTCAACCTTTATTTTAAAAATATTTTTCCAGCACCATACTCCTTCTCCTTCTGAGACTTTTATGACACAAATATCCTCCTTTTTGGTATCTTCTTATAGATCCCTGGGGCTCTGTTCATTAAAAGAAATTTTTTTTTTCTCTTTGTTGTTAAGATTGGGTAATTTCTATTGTTGTATCTTCAGTATACTCTTTTCTCTTTCATCTCCATGCTGCTATTGAGCTCTTCAAGTATATATTTTTTATTTTGGTTACTGTATTTTTTCTATTCTAAATTTTCCATTTGGTTCTTACATTTATTTCCTAGACTGTCTTTCCATACATTGCAAGAGTGTTTGCCCTTATAGTATGGAGCACTTTTAATAATAGCTGTTTTAAAATCATCATGAGATATTTCCAATCCTTGTATCATTTTGGCACTGGCTGTTCTTTGTTGGTTTCTTTTTTTTTAACTTTTTGTTTGGAAATAATTACAGACTCAGAAAAGGTCGTAAATATATTGCAGAGAGGTCCAGTGGTTATATCTTATGTAATTATTGTATAGTATCAAAACCAGGAAATTGTGCTTGATTCAATGTGTGTGTGTAGTCCTGTACCATTTTTTCATGTGTAAATTCCTATACTCACCACTAAAAATCACGGGATAGAACTATTTCATCACCACAAAGATCTGCCTCATTTTATCCTTATATAGTCATACTCTACTCCCACATGCACTAACCCCAGGCAACCACTAGTCTGTTCATCTCCATAATTTTGTCATTTGAAGAATGTTACTAAAATGAAATCATACTATATGCGACCTTTTGAAATGGGCTTTTTTCCACTCATAAAGCCCTGAGATCCACCCAAGTTGTTGCATGTATCAGTAGTTTGTTTCTTTTTATTTCAGAGTATTATTCCTTGGTATGAATATATCACAGTTTGTTTAGCCATTCCCGTTGAAAGTCATTTTTGGTTTTTTTCCAGTTTTTTGCTATTACAGATAAAGCTTCTGTGAACATTCATGTACAGAATTTTGCACGGACAATGTTTTTATTTCTCTGGGATAAATGCCTATGAGTGCAATGCTAGGTTTCTTTTATGTTGGTTGTTGCAAAACTATTTTCCAGGTTGGCCCTATCATTTTACATGCCTACCTGCAATGTATGAAAGATCCAGTTTCTTGGAATCAGCATTGGTATTGTAACTATTTTTCATATTAGGTATTCTAATCGGTGTGTAGCGGTATCTTATAATGATTTTAGTTTGCATTTTTTTCCTTTTTTTTTTTGGAAACAGAGTCTTGCTCTGTTGCCCTGGCTAGAGTGCCATGGCATCAGCCTAGCTCACAGCAACCTCCAACTCCTGGGCTTAAGAAATCCTTCTGCTTCAGCCTCCTGAGTAGCTGGGACTACAGGCATGTGCCACCATGCCCGGCTAATTTTTTTCT
>CAUYSK010083972.1:121-26122 GCA_963575035.1 Avahi laniger | reverse complement strand
GTAATAATAGCAAAGGCAAGTACTAATTATGATCATTATGCTAATTAATAAAACATAGCTCTAATGTATAGGCAAAAATTATAACCATTTAGAAAAAGAATAGCAGACTCACAGTTTTTTTTTGTTTTTTTTTTTTTTTTTTAGACAAATTCTCAAGCTTTTGCCCGGGCTAGAGTGCCGTGGCGTCAGTCTAGATCACAGCAACCTCAGACTCCTGGGCTCAAGCAATCTTCCTGCCTCAGCCTCTGGAGTAGCTGGGACTACTGGCACGTGCCACCATGCCCGGCTAATTTTTTCTATATATTTTTAGTTGTCCTATTAATTTCTTTTGTATTTTTAGTAGAGACAGGGTCTCACTCTTGCTCAGGCTGGTTTCGAACTCCTGAGCTCAAACAATCCGCCCGCCTCGGCCTCCCAGAGTGCTAGGATTACAGGCGTGTGCCACCGCGCCCGGCCCCAGACTCATAGTTTTTTATGTTATTGATCTGGGCACCTAAATGATTTAAACCTTAGTAACATTATCTTTTTTTTATCTTGAATGTACATAAAACAGGTGGTCCTCACTATGGCACAGGTCCCATGCTACACTATAGTGAGTAGACCTGGGGCCGTTCTACTTCATAAAACCACTTTTCTCATTTGGGTAGTTTTTCAGATTAAGAGATATATAGCATTTTGGTATGAGTGTGGTTTAGTGTTTTAGCTGTGAATTGGGCCAGAGCAGTAACTTGGATGAAAGCATTTAATGCTCCTTCCCTAGGGACTAGAATACTTAGGGGCCACTCCCACCAACTAAAGACCTGGGGAAACTACCTCTCAAGGCCTTTATGTTATTGTGTACCATGGGCAGAGTTCTATGTATAACTCCTGGCAGGAAAGGCCACCCCATGGTACACCTCCCAGTCTAATTGTGGGGGAGGTATGGCCTCAAGTGTGTGCCACACAACCAGCCAATCCCCAAGGGTGTACCACAAGCCCTAATTCCTATGAAGCAATTTTATTTCCTTGTCTCGTCAGATGCCCATACTCTAATAGTGTGGATACATGTTGAAGGGGGTGGCCATCCCATCAGCTGGGAATGTATGGAGGCAGTATGCTTATGTCATTATTTTTATTTTACTAATAGTATTTTTTAATAACTTAGTTTATCAAAAATTTATTAAATTTATGTGAACTTGAAAAACATTTAGACTTATGTACTTAATTTATGAGCATGCCTTTATAAGTCAGTTTGGTACCATGTAGACACAACATATAAAATAATATAGGTATATGAGGTCTGCCTGGGAAGTAGCCAGCCATGTAATATGAAAAATAGAGACATTTTGTTAAAAAAGATGCAAGATACAAGAAGCATTGTACATAGGACAATGACGCCTCAGTCCCCTTCAAAGTAGGCACCTTGGGGCCTCACACAGTTCTCCCAGCATCTCTTAACCTAACCTGTTCGTGTTCAACATTCTCAGGTGCTCTGCTTGTTGCAGCCCTTCCGAACATGGATCATTTTCAACAGAGTCTCTCAACCATCTTTGAAGTATTTGTGCCATACTTTTATTTTCCCTGCACTCATTGCATCATCCCTAAAAACCTTCTGAATCATCCGAATAGTTTTGTGGAGGATTGTTCAAGCTTAATGCAAAATTTGATGCAGATTCGTTGCTCTGCTTGCTCAGTAATTTTGAATGTGACAGCCACACAGTACACATGCCCACTCAATGGCATCTCGCGCCCCACTGACTAGTACGGTGAAGTCATCATTGTTCATGCAAGTGCATTACAGTCCACTCTCCTTGGCTGCCAGGTTACATCGATGTCATAAAACAGAGGCAATTGTCCAGATGGCCAAAAACAAAGATTATAAACGCAACAATGAAATAAGCATTAAGCATGCATTGGTTACCAGAAAGAGGTTAAAAGATCACAAAACCCATGAGTAAAAGAGGGCATATCAAGATGTTAGGCATTCACAGCACAACCAGATTTGATAAAGGGAGACTCACCCATCCATCAGGTCCAAATGGTACCATAGAGTCTTCATTTGGAATCTGAATGAGGATCTCTCTTCACCACACACTGGGTTCCAGGAAAGATGATACAAGAAAGTAGACCTCAAAATTAGAGTCCAGCTGGAGGGCCAAGTGGGTTCCTAGCTTCATGCAGGAAAGAACTCAAGAGCAAGCCAACAGAGTAAGGCAAAAGCAGGCTTATTGAAGTAAGAAAAGAAAAAAGGAGGCTATCCTATAGACGGGCAACAGCTATTTCTCAGAGCAACAGAGAGTAGTACTTTGTGAGTTTCTGAGGTCTAAAATACCGTCTATTTAATTTTTTTAATTTCTTTTTTATTTAATAATTAATTTTTTTTTCTTGGGCACTGGAGATACAGAGAGCTAAGGTGGTCCTGGATCTCCTAGAGCCCCTGTCTATTTAATTTTATGTTAAGCGGAGGGAGGATTATTCGTAACATTTCTGGGGAAAAGGTGGAGAGTTCCCAGAACCAAGGGTTCTTCCTCTTTTTAAACCATATAGGATAACTTCCTGCAGTTGTCACGGCCTTTGTAAGCTGTCATGGCACTGGCGGGAGTTTCCCTTAGGATGCTCACGCATTATAAGCAGGGTATAATGAGCAGTAGGGATAACTTGAGGTCATTTTTTTGTGGCCATCTTGGTTTTAGCTGGTTTTGGGCAGCTTCTCCACTGCCTCTTGTTTTATCAGAGACCTTGGTTCAGTTCTTATGACTCGTTATTGAGCAGGCCCTGCTTGTTCCCCGTCTTAACGTCGTTGTGCAACAGTCACCACCATCCATCTCCGGAACTTTTTCATCTTCCCAAATGAAAACTCTGTACCCATTAAATAACGACTCCCCATCAACCCCTCCCTCCTGCACCCAGGTAGCAATCCTTTCTTGAAAAAGGCTAAATAAAGCATTTTCAAAATCTTCAAAAGCCATCTGGTGGGAAGGTAGTGAGTTATCTCAATTGATTGTTCACAGTCAGTTATAGATCGAACTCCTTGTTCTACTCTCTCCCTCCTTCTCACTACTGTACTTGACTAGTCATGAAAAAAAAGCCAACTACTTTACCTACTAGCACATGTATGCATGATCAGGCCTCCAAGCTATCTTTGAACTGTTATTGAGCAAAATAAAACAAAACCTTTAAAGCAAGCCTCCCCCCAAAACCCACTGAGAAAAATTGTGGCCTTCCTGCCATGTTCACCGACCACACGGGCTGCTCCCTGCAGGACCAGAGCACAGAGGTGGGCATCTCCACCACGGGCCAGAGGACAACTGAAGGGGAGCCAGGTGGCCCCTATTTTTCCATGCTGATGAGGGCTTCTCTTGGGTCCAAATGCTGGAAAGTTGGACTTCTCTGGGTGCAGGGGCCTATCTAGTTTAGTGTTAAAAGATAGTTTTCAATAAAAGACAACATTTATAAATCAGCATTATTAGAATGAGTGTGCTATTCTGGTTTTTTCATAAAGAGGGTAGAATGGGGAAGAAAATCGATTTCAATTTCTACAGGACAGGACAGAATATCCATATCTATAAATAAGAATTATTTTTGCATTGCTGTCAGTTATCTATACTCTATAGAGAATTGGGATCAGATAACCCATAGGGATGTCCTCTAGTTTCAACAATGCATACCTTTCTCATGGAACACAAATGTTTTTTCACATAAGAGATGGGAGAGCTGAGATTAAGGAATTAGAAAGAAGAGTGGGTCCATAGGACTTCTGAGAGAGGACAGGCATTGGGAGCTGTTTGTAGACCAAATAGAAGGGCCCTCATATTTCTGGGAGATTTTAGAGCTTCAACTGTTAAATTGTTACCGGTAACCTGGGTTTCCTGCCGAATTTTGCAGAGAAACTCTTTGATGTGAGAGATCTATGGGCTTGCTTCAGACACAGCTGAAGGAGGAAGCCAGAAAGCAAGGGTAGATCCCAACCACATGTGTTGCTCAGACACATGAGCCTTGGCGGGAAGGAGGCTCACCGGTTTTTGAGCTGAAGGCAAAGCCACAGAGGAGGGGCACTTGGGCCACTAAGGCAGCCTGACTAAGGCCGAGCCCCTTAGAGCCTTTGATGTTCTCCACGCCAGGGAGAGATCTGTATTCCAGAACTGGAGCCAGGAAGTACAGGGTCATCCCAGAGGAGCCCCAGGGATTCCCGGAAGGAGAAATACGGGGACTCTGTCCAGCTAGGCGGGGCATCCTGGAATCCCTGTGAACACAGGCATGGGGGCTCTGCCAGGACAATCCCAACTACTTTACCTACTGAAGCGATTGTCAAAAAGTTACAGCCTGGCTGGTGCCACAAAACCCCGCCTCTACCTCCATCTAGCCTCTTCGGGGATTCTCAATGGAAATTATAAATTGCCAAAAATGTGGAAACATTCTCACTTCTACCACCAGATGGCGACCACCACCCCCTCATTGGCTAATTGTTAAACCGGACAGGGAGCCCTTACACCTACAAAGGAGCCCAGCAGAACACAACCCACCCTGCTCCCCCAGGAGCGGCGCAGAAAGAGTGGGAGCTTCAGGTCTCTAGGTTGAGGGGAAGAGCAGAGGAAAGGAGACACTGCCTGGGGAGCTGAGAGCCCAGACAGGGAAAGGAGATCCTGACCAGAAATTCTCTCTCCAAAGTACCTCTTAATCAGGCCACTTAAAACCAGCAATGAAAAGAAAATCTAAAGGCAGCCAGAGAAAAACCAAATATAAAAATGACAGCAATCTTCTTGTTGGAATCCATGTGATCCAGAAGACAGTAGAGAAACATTTTAAAAGTACTGAAAGGAGGTCAAAGGAGAATGAGGGGTGAAAGATTACCTATTGGGTACAATGTACACTATTCAGGTGATGGGTACACTAAGACTTCACCACTGTACAATTCATCCATATAACCAAAAACCACTTGTACCCCTAAATCTATTGACAGAAAAAAAAGTACTAAAAGGAAAAAAAACTATCAGTCTAGAATTCTATATACCCAATGAAAATATTTTGCAAGAAAATAGGAAAACTAAGACATTTTCAGTCAGAAAACATGTTAGCTGACCTGAACTCCAAGAAATGTGGAAGAAAGTCCTTCAGCTAGAAGAAAAATGGTATCAGATGAAATCTGGATCTATGCAAAGTGATGAAAAGATTTGAAATGGTGATTATGCAGATAAATATAAAAAATTTTTATTATGTTAAAAATCTCTTTCATAACTTGAAAAAGGGCATCTGTGGAAAACCTACAGCTAACATCATACTTAACTCTGAAGTACTTTAGCCCTCTGGTCAGGGTCAAGGCAAGTAATGTTCGCTTTCACCACTGTGTTCAACATTGTTCTGGAAGTTCTAAACAGCACAATAAAGTAAGGGAAAGAAAGCAAAGGAATCCAGATTGAGAAGAAAAAGTAAAACTGTATTCACAGAAGATGATAGAGAATGATCATCTATGTGGAAAATTCTATGGAGTACAAAGAAGACACTAGAACTAATAAGTGAGTTTAACAATGTTGCAGGATACAATACAAAACTAAATTCTATTTCTGTATATAAGCGATGATCTATTGGATATTGAAAATTTTTTTTAAAAACACCATTTACAGTATCATCAAAAATTATTAAACACTTAGGGCTCTCCTGACATCTGACAAAAGATGTGCAAGACCTGTACATTGAAAACTGCAAAACATTGCTGAGGAAAATTAAAGAAAACCTAAATAAATGGAGAGCTATAGATGTTCTCAGATCAGAAGACTCAATATTGGTAAGATGTTGATTCTTCTCAAGTTTATCTACAAAATCAGCATAGTTCCAATTAAATTCCTGGTGGGCTTGTTTGGTAGAAATTAGTTGATTCTAAAATTTATGTGGAGATGCAAAGGAGCTAGAATGGCCACAATAACCCTGAAGAGAACAAGTTAGAGGACTTGGTTCTGCTTGATTCAAGACTTATTATGAAGCTACAGTAATAAAAGCAATATGTTATTGGTGCAGACAATACAAGAATAGATCAATGGAATAGAACAGAGTCAAGAGAGAGAACTGCACATAAACGGTCAATTGATTTTCAACAAAGGTGCAAAGGCAATTCACTAGGGAAAGAATTTAGGGATTTCAATTATTTAAATAGGTCAATGGAACAGAATAGAAAGTCCAGAAACAGATGTACACACATATGGCCAATTGATTTTCAACAACGGTACAAAGGCAATTCAGTAAGAAAGAAAGAATAGTCTTTTCAACAAATAGTGCTGAAACCATAGGACATCCATATGCAAGAAACAACAAATAAAGAAACTCAAAATGGACCATAGAACTAAATGCTAAATTGTAAAGCTTAAAACTGTAAAACTTCTAAAAGAAAATACAGGAGAAAACCTTTATGACTTTAGGTTTAGCAAAGATTTCTTAGATACTACATCAAAAGCATTATCCGTAAAAGAAAAAAATAAATTGGTCTTCATTAAAATTAGAAACTTCTCTTCGAAAGACATTGTTAAGAGAATGAAAAGAGATGCCACAGACCGGGAGACAATGTTTGCAAATCACACATTCGATAAAGACATGTGTATAGAATATATAAAGGACTTTCAAACCATAATGATAAGAAAACAAACAATCCAATTTAAAAAATGGAGAAAATATTTGAATAGACACTTCACCAAAGTAGATATACAAATGACAAATAAGCACATGAAAAAATATTCAACATTATTATTTATCATGGAAATGCAAACTAACACCTCAGTGAGATAACTGCACACCTATTAGAATAGCTAAGACGAGAAAGACTAACCATTCACCCTGGGGAAGGATATGGGGGCACAGGAACTGTCACACGCTGCCGGTGGGAGTGTAAAATGAAGAAACCACTTGGAAAAAAGGTTTGGTAATTTTTTAAAAAGTTAGACATGCACCTACTGTTTGACCAGCCATTGCTCTAATAGCTATTTACCCAAAAAGAATGAAAATATCTATCCACGAGGAGACATGTACACAACTGTTCATAGCGGCCTTATTAGAAAGAGTAAAAATCTGGAGACATTCTAAATGATCCTGAACAGGTAAATGGATAAACAAACTGCAGTGTATTCATACAATGGAATACTACTCAGCAATGAAAAGACATGAACTCCTAACACACATAGAAGATGAATCTCAGAATAATGATGCTTGAGTGGAAGAAGCCGGACAAAAGAAGAGTACATACCATATGATTCCATTTATTAATATATATAAAACTCCAAAAACAAAACTCATCTGTAGTGACAGAAAGCAGATCAGTGGTTGCTGTAGGAGGTGGGCAGGATAATGAGGGATGTGGGAAGGTGGGATTACAAAGGGGAAGTAGGAAACTTTTGGGGTGAAGGATGTGTTTGTTATTGTGATTGTGGTGATGATTCTATGGTATACATATGCCAAAACTTTTCAAATTGTACACTTTAAATATGTGCAATTTATTTCACGTCAGTTATTAACTAGAGCAAAATTTAATTAACGAGGTTTACACTTTGGAAAAAGGAGAGCTTTATTTCTCGTCAAAGGGGAGACATTCCAACAGTTCGGGAGGCTGAGCCACTGCCAGAAGCCAGGCACATGTGCTTCAAAGAAGTGACAAAGACAATAGGGTTTTATACTGAGCGAGGTGGTCAAATATATATATATATAACACGTTATAGGAGGCTTCATGAATATTTATGAAGGGAAATCATACACATGTAATTCTGCTTTCTCCCTCCCATCTGGGCATGGCTGGGAACTCAGTTTTTAGGTGTTTCTGGGGCCCCTTTGGCCAAGAGGGGCCCATTCGGTTAGCAGAGGGCTTAGAGTTTTATTTTTAGTTCACACAATAATAACTCAATAACTGGGGTGGGGGAGGAGGCTGGATGTCAGAACATGGGGACTTGCAAGCCAGAGCCAGGGGTGCAGATGATCCCAGGGTGAAGAGCAAGCGCCCGAGCGTTTCAGACAGGATTTGGTTGTGGGAAGCCAATGCTGTCAGCAGGATCTGGAACATACTGGAGGGCAAGGCAAGGTGTTGTGGTCAGGAGATCCTTGTGATGGTCCACCGGAGGAGTGGGGATGGATTCTAGAGATGAAAGGAGGGAGATGCAACTGGATTTCTGATCATTTAGGGCCCATCCCCCAGCTCCAAGGGCAGTCATTTGATAAACCAAATCTAGGGCACGAAAGGCTCTTGGGGCCTTGAAAAAAAATCCTGCCATGTCTGCTGCTTTCTGGTTTCTACCTTGTGAGCAGCTCTTTCTGCTGACTACAAGCTGAGTGTTACTGCCTGTCAAAGAACCACTCTCTCAGCCCTGGCTCACTCAGCAAGAAGAGGCCTGGCCTCCAGGGCAGCAAGGGGCCCCAAGGGGGCCAAGGGCTCTTCTTGCTGATCTCAGGGGGCACTGCCTTTACCCAGCCCAAGCCAGGAACTGGTTTCTCTCTAAAGTTATGTTCTTCCTTTGGGCTGCCCTCTCTCTCTCTAGGTGTAATGTAAGCCCTGTATTTTCAGCCCACCCTGTGACTTGCTTAAATGAGCCTGGAGTCAAAGCCTGGCTTTCCCACCCACTGCCTCACTACCCCTGGTCCCACCTCAGTTTATTCCCGAAATGCAGCAGCTGCCACTGTGCCCTGATTAATGGATGACCCCATCAGGTGACAGAAATCTAAATATAGCTGTGGCTGACTGGCTGGCTGGCTGGCTTCCTGTGTGCAGTCAGGGCAATAGACCAGTACTTGTGCCTTCACGAAACTGCAGATCCAGATCCTGGCTGCAAGCTTGCTATTGACGGGAGGAGAGGAGAAGGGGGGAGAGGGAAGGGGAGGGAAGGAGATATGTGGTAGGAGACAGCTCAGCCCAGAGAAAGATGGAGGCCAAACCCAAGGCCCGAGGCAAAGTTAAGAGCCTTGCAGAACGACATCCCTAAGTGATGGTTTCCTATAAGGTTCATTGTACCCAATGGGGAATCCGTAATGAGCCTTTGATTGATGCTTGAATACACTGCCCAAACCAAGTGTTTCCTTCTTTCATCCATTTATTCATTCATGCAGCAAATATTCATTGAAGTCCTGGTTGCAGACTTACATCCTGCCTTCAAGGAGCATAGAGACTAAAAAACAAATCTAAAAATTACAAGTGCTATAAAAGGACTCTAAGAAGGTCTGCAGCCCAGATCTGGGAGAGGTTGGGTCAGAGAAAGTTTGTTAGAAGAGATCCCATTCAGACTCAAGTCCCAAAGGGTTAGTAGGAGTAAGTGGAGAGAGGCATGCTGGGATGGGAAAGATGGGTGGGGACACCTTCAAGGAGCTCTAAGTAGTCTGCTTGTTGGGCACTTAGGGTGAAGTGGGGTTGGGGGCTGGGACAAGGTGAGGCAAGGGCGGGCAGGTAGTCACGCTCCTGATCTTGAAGGCCTTCATTCATTCATTCCTTCATTCATTCACTAACTCATTGAACAAATACTCACTGAGCACCTACTGTGGGTCAGACATTGTGCTGGGGAATTAAGAATAGTCTTGGATTCATTTAGAAATTTGCAGTCATTGGAAAGCTCTCCTGACTTTTTTGAACAGCAAAACATTTTTGAGCACGTACTACCAATGATTCCAATTATTTGTTTATAATTACTCATACTGCCATCATTACTTTTCTCAAAACAGACTGTACACTCAGTATGAGAAGCACTGTTAATAACAGTGGGTGTAAAAATATATTTCGAACATTCTTTTTTATAATTCCCCTCACTCCTTCCTGTTCATTTGCCAGATTTTTGTCAGATCTGATTAGATCATTGTTTTTGCCTTACAACATGGGTAACAAAGGACTTCTACCAGGAACAGGAGAAGCATCAAGCCTGCCATTTCCCTGTTTGGGGCCTGTCCTGGCTTTATTAGTTTATCTTCAATCTGCATATTTTTGTAAAACCCACATCCAGTTTTTGAGGGTTGGTTTAGTGATAACTGGATTATATAATCAGAAAATCTGTTTAGCTGAGCCTATTTCAGCTGCAATACATCACAATATGGTGAAAACAAGGATCCTGGTTGTTGTGGTGTCCCCTGTTCCCCCTCTGCAAGGGGGCCTCCCCCCTCCATTCAAGACACGTTGCGCACCCCACTCTACCTAAGGTGAACTGATCTACACACCAGGACGCCAGTGCCAATGTGCATGATATTAATATATATTAGCCATATTTGATGTATGCAACCTATTTAGATTTAAAACAAAATCACACAATAATAGGTCATTTTGGGGATCTCTGGAAACAGAACCGAGGCCCACAGTAGCTGCAGTCTCTTATTTCAGAGGTGGAGAAAGCTCCGATGTAGCCTACAGGAAGCATCGAATATGGGATCCTTGATTTCCTGGCCTAATGGCCTCCAATGGCCTCTCACTGCATTGAGAAAAATTCAAATCCCTTTCTGTGGACCTCAAGTAGAGCAACTATATCATTTATTGTCCGAACCCAAACACTTTTGAAAGTTGAAGGGGCAAAACAAATTTTAAACCAGCGGGATTCAGATAATAGACTAGAGTGAAAACTGGAATGAAAGGCCACCCTGGTACATGACCCAACCTCTCCAACCCCATGTGCCATAGCTCCCCTGCTCCTTTGCAAAACTCCAGCCATGATGGTCCTTTGTCTGGTCCTGCACGATGCTGAGGTTTTCTCCTTTTCTGGGTCTTCGTTCTTGCTGGTTCCTCCACCCGGAACCCTGTTCCCTCGCTTTCCACGTGGCTGGCTCCTTCTCATCCTCCCATCCTTAGTTCAAATATCACCTCCTCCGAGAAGCTGTCCCCAACCACCCTACCTAAGTATCATTTTTACTATGCCTCTACCATGCCACACATTCCCAGTCTATTATCGAATTCTGTTTAAAAAAAAAATGGTAGGAAACTCCAAAATGGACAGGAAAAAAAAGGGTACTTACCTTTTTTTCCAACTTGGGCCTAGCAGAATGGCTCCTGCCAAGAAGGGTGGTGAGAAGAAGGACTGTTCTGCCACCAACGAGGTGGTGACCGGAGAACACACCACCAACATTCAAAAGTGCATCCAACGAGTGGGCTTCAAGAAGCTGTCCCTCCAGCGCTCAGAGAGATCCAGAAATTTGCCATGAAGGAGATGGGGACTCCAGATGCATGCACTGATACCAGGCTCAACAAAGCTGTCTGGACCAAAGGCGTAAGGAATGTCGCATACCATATTCATGTGTGGTTGCCCAGAAAATGTAATGAGGATGAAGATTCACCAAACAAGCTCTGTGCTTTTGGTTACCTGTGTACCTGTTGCCACTTTCAAAAACCTACAGTCAATGTGGATGAGGACTAACCTCTGATAGTCATATAAAGTTATAAAACCACAAAAAAGTAGTGGTTATCACTATGTAAAATTGTCTTTTTATTCCTTAATTTGCTTTTATATTACATCTTTTCCACTAGATAGTATGTTCCATGAGAGCAAGAGCATTGCCTCTTTCATCTTGGTATCCCGGATACTTAAAACAGTGCCTGGTAAGTAAGAATTGCTCTTTAAATATTGAGTGAATGAATGAATGAATACATGAAATAAAAACATCCTTGGGGTTTGGTGGCTTGGCCAAGGTAACCTGTCTAGTAAGGGCAGATCTGAGGCTTACGTTAGTCAGTTTCCTTCTGTTCTTCCACCTGGAAGTTACACAGCAGGGGCCTCTCAGCATGGAGAGTCATGTGGCCCTGGGGCAGAAACCAGGCCATCTGGATAGAAGCCAACCTAGGAAAAAGACCCCACCCCTGCTCATCTCTGTGAACTTGTCTTTCTGGTCTCTCCATGTGGCTTGCTCTTCCCTGCCTTCATCTGGCTAACTCCTACTCATCCTTTAGTTAAATGACAGGATACAACATAAATTTATAAAAAGTAGAAATCATAGGGAAAATATTTACCAATTTGACTTTGTACATACTAAAAACCAAAAACTTTCATGTAGAGAGAGACATTACAAAGTTAAAAGATAGGCAAGAGGCTAGGAGAAAATACTTATAACACATAGACAAAGGATTACTATCTGTAATATGTAAAGAGCTCCTATAAATAAAGAGACAAACCAATTTTTAAAACTCAGGCAGAGTGGATAAACAAACTGTGGAACACCCATGCAATGAAATATTATTCAGTGATAAAAGGAAATGAGCTATCAAGCCATGAAAGGACGTGGAGGAACCTTAAATGAATGTTGCTAAGTGAAAGAAGCCAGCCCGAAAAAGCTATGACTCCAACTATGAGACATTCTGGAAAAAGCAAAACTCGGAGAGGTAATGAAATGATGAGTTTGCCAGGGGTTTGGGAGGAGTGGGTGAAAGATAAACAGGTGAAAGACAAGGGAACTTTAGGACAGTAAAACTATTGTGTATGATACTGTAATAGAGGAGATGAGACATTATGCATTTGTCAAAATCTATAGAACTTTACAGCACAAATTAATGTATATAAATTTTTAAAAAATCATTTAAGAGGTCAGGGAATCCCAGGAAGGAATTTGGACTATTATGGGAGAATCTACCTGTGTTATAAATAAATGAAACAACCCCACTGAAGATGGTGGGGGAAGAAGGTGCTGACCAACGTAACTTTGGAAATGAGTGGAGTCTGTAAGACAAAACACAAAAAGAAAAGTATGTAAGACCGAATTCTAGTTGATAAAGTTATTTCTCACATGGATATGGGTTAACAATTATGGTACTACCATACATGTATACTGGAATTGAACAATTAAGTAAACAGCTACCTAATGGTGGGAACCAGTTTTCTCACTCTTGAAGTGGGAATTTACAGAATATCAAGGGTAAGAGTCTAGAACTATTCATGTACCAATGGATTAGAGGTGGAGACATCAATATGAACTTATGTTTAGCTTAAGATAGATATACGTGTTTATAGTAGAAATGTTTATAGCTATGTGCATATACACAGATTAGTATGCACACACGTATTTCTTTGCTCTGTCCTCTGAGAGAGACTAAAAGAAATGACACTCCAGGAGCAATTAACACACCTAGCACCTGTATCTTGGTATCTAAAACATTGTCCATTAAAGGAACCAGAGATCCTTGGAGAAATGGCTTATTATAGGACTGGGAAAGAAAATATACAAAATGAGACTGGAACATCTTGAATTGCTAGAAAGTAAGGACATATTCAAGAAAATGAAACCAAAACAAACAACAAACAAAGCAAAACAAAAAACCCCACGTATGGGGATATGTCAAAAGATCACATTGATGAGGGTATGTCAAAGAATCACAGGAATCAATTGCAAGAACTCTGAAAGAACTCCCAATTCCAAAGCTAGAACCATCTGGGCAAAAAGATTAAGTAATATTGGATTATAATCTAAAGTATAAAATAAATATTGGCAGCATGTGGTGGCTAATGCCTGTAATACCAGCACTTTGGGAGATCAAAGCAGGAGGATCTTATCAGGAGGGATAATGAATGAAAAGATAAAAAAAAAAAAAAGGCAGGAGGATCACTTGAGGATAAGAGTCTGAGACCAGTCTGGGCAACATAGCAAGACCCCATCTTTACAAAAACATTTTTTAAATTACTGGGTGTGGTGGCATGCACCTGTAGTCCTAGTTACTCAGGAAGCTGAGGTGGAGGATTGATTGAGCCTAGGAGTTTGAGGATGTGGTGAGCTATGATGATGCCACTGCACTCCAGGCTGGGTAACAGAACAAGACCTGTCTCAAAAATCAATCAATCAATCAATAAATAAATATTCATGAGTCCATGTAATAAATAGGTGAATAAATCAACAAATGGAGAAAAAGAGACAAATCTCCTTTGCAGAATTCCAAATAATTTATGTGGATACTCTGCCCTCAAGGAGGGGGAAAATAACCTTTTACTCCTTAGGTATGGTTTGCATATAATGACTTTCTTCCAAAGAGTACATGGAAATGGGAAAAAAAGAGTAATTTTACAGTGGAGAAACCTGACAAACTGTCCCTCAGCCGGATGATGACGGTCAACAGCACCAATCATAAGTACATACGCCTAGTACAATGTGATGATAACAGCGTTCTGCCACTGTGGCCTTCCATCCAATAACCCATAACCCCAGTCTTACCATGCAAGAAACGTCAGACAAATTCCAGTAGTGGAGCATCCTACAAAATGCTTGACCGATACTCCGCAAAAGTACCTCAAGGTCATCAAAAACAGGGAGAGTTGGAGAAACTGCTGCAATCAAGAGGAGGCTAAAGAGACCCAACAAATAGATGTAATGTGGCATCCTGGATAGAACCCTGGAACAGCAAAAGTGAACATTAGGTAAAAACTAAGGAATCTAAATAAAATGTGGACTTTAGTTAATAATAATGCACCAACAATGGTTCATTAGTTGTAACAAATGTATGATACTAAGGTAAGATGCTACTATTAGGGAAACTGGGTGTGGAGTATATGGGACTCCGCACTATCTTTGCAATTTCTCTGTAAATCTAAAACTGCTCTAAAAAATAAATTCTATTTTAAAAACTGCCCAAGATGCTATATATTTCAGTTACAAAAATAAAAATAAAGCAGAGGCCAGGACATTGAAAAAAAACTGGAAAAGGATATGAATAGGCAATTCAAGAATGGAAATTAAAATGGGCATTTAAGAATAAACCAGTAACCAGAGAAGGGAAAAATAAGACTTCACATCATTTTTCATCCGTCAGATTGCCAAAAATGTAAAAGACTGGTAATATACAGTGCTGATGAGGGTGTAGGGAAATGGATACTTTTATACACTATTGGTGGGAATGTCAATTAGCAAAGTATTTTTTGAGAAAAATTTTGCAATTTGTACCAAAAATAATTTTAACTGCACTCCCACTTTTTAAGTGACCTTACCTATAGGGATCTAGTTTATTGAAATTTACTGGCTAAAGCTCTATGAGTGAAGATACTATTCATTACGGCAGCATTGGCTTAAATTACAAACAACCCAGATATTAATCAGTGAGGTGATGGATAATAGAAAATATGGCACATTTATACATTATAATACCATAAAATACGACAAAAATTAGTTATAAGTACCCAGATGAAAATGTCCATGATATATGTTCAATTAAAAAGCAATTTACTTGGCTGGGTGCGGTGGCTCACACCTGTAATCCCAGCACTTTGGAAGGCCAAGGTGGGAGGATTGCTTGAGGCCAGAAGTTCATGGTTGCTGTGAGCTGTGATCATGCCACTGCACTCAGCCTGGGCAACGGAGTGAGACCCTATCTGTACAAAAAAAAAAAAAAAAAATCTTCGGCGTTATTTTCCAAAGCTCATTTAAAAACTTTTGCTTACTAATTTGTTATTAAATTTAATTGAAGATCTGTCCTCATTGGCTAAGTGATTTGTAGTCTATTAACATAGAAGAAGTTCATTACTGCCTTCCAGGAACTTAAATTAGAACAAAAACCAAACTCACAGAACGCAGCAGATGCAGAATATCCTGAAAAGGGTTTGGACTTGCTGCCACAAAATTCTCAGTACAGACTTGACAGTCACTAATTGGCTGTGTGACTTCAGACTTCAACTCTTGGAGACTCGAATTACTCATTTGCAAAATGGAGATTAACAAAAACTCTAATGTAGGAGGTCTGAGAAGCAAAGATAGGATTACCGAGGACAAAGGGAACAATAATGAGCCAAAGTAAGTAAAATGTTGGACTAACGTTTGCATGTCAGATTCCACCCCCTTTACCCTCTCCCGTAGTCCATCCAGAGTCACAACTGTGCTGGAGAATGGATTTACACTCGTCGCTGAAGGAACAGTCCCGTCGCATTATTGAAAAGATAACCACAATCATCTCATTTCTACCATTTAATAATGATCTGAAGGTGTTGGTGCAACGAGACAAGAAAAAGAAACAAGAAATGTGCTTGCTAGAAGTGTAGACTCAAAATGAGAAGACTCAAAACTTTAATCCAGCCTTGGTTTTTAAAAAAAAACTATTGGTCACAATAATATTTAATGAGAAACCTGGAGAGGAAATATATTTTTGCCAAAATTATTTGAGCATGCAAATGTGGTTTTGGCTATTCCTATCTTAGCAAGAGAAGGAAGAAAAGGTTAGCACTGTTGGAGAATAGCCAGGTGTCCCTGCATATCTAATTTATGATGAAACTGTACATGTTTGCTTCCTTGTCATCATTGATGACCGTTCTTCTCAATGTGTTTACTGGTGTTCAAGGAGAAGGAAGTACAGAGGTTCCAAGAGATATTATCTGTTAGAGTACAAGAGGTTTTTGTTTTTGTTTAATCTCTCAGGAATGTAACCTTAAACCACAGGTTTGGAATAATCGTAAAACTTGTACCATGTGTTTATTATGACAAATTGTGTTTGCTCATTTAGGCCGCAATATATGCTTGCTGTAGGAAACTGAATTTGTCCATTTAATTCAATGAACTCAGAGGTTTTATGAAAATTAATGTACTATTTTGTAATGAAGTATTTATGTTGCACAGACATTGGTTGGTGCAAAGAATTAGTGGGAGAGCTGGAGAACCAGGTTTGAACCTGGTTCAACCAAAATTATGTCATAGAACGGGTCTGGTGAGAATACCTCTGCTGCCATCGCAAAGGGGCAGGTGCTACACTTACGCTGCTGATGGTAGTGGGAACTGGAGGCCACCACTGGCAATGTTGCCATTACTGCAACCATCTCTACCACTGTTGGTGAGAATGCTCCACTGCCTCTGTTTATGCCTTGGCTCCAAATGCAAAATTCAGGATAGTGCATCTCATGACTGAGGTCCTGTGCTCAGTCCTAGCTGCAGACTGGGAAAGTAGGTATCTGGCAGTTTCAGCATTTATGTTAGGAGGAGGGATATGCCATTCACCCAGCCTTCTAGGATGGGGAAAGCAGTTCCAAATATAGGAAATATGGCAAAGGGGTTCCGACACATAAGAAAGGAGTTCTGGGTCTGAGCAGCCAGTAAAAATGATAAAAGTGCATTACACCTGCTTAATACCAACTATCCTGTTACTCTGCACCTGTGCCCAAACAAGTGACTGTCGTAAGACAAAACAACCTCACCTCACAGATTGAATTCACTTTCAGTTTATAGCTACAAGTCTCAAATGAGCTTGCGGCACTACCAGACTATTCTCTATTTATCCACTTTCCTAATAAACTGATTTTTCTACTTTCCGAGATACTATTTCATATTACCCTCCCCTCAAATCTCCAACATCTCTCCCTTAACCCAATGGCGTCTTTGTTAGTGGGCCCTAGAAGAAACAGATGAAATCACGGGAGATCTACTGATCCCCCCTCCCACCAACGCAACCCTTCCACTTGTTCTCTGGATCTCACCCCCTCTCGCTTACTCAGAGACTTCTCTCCTGCAATCTCCTCTCTTTCATACTCTACTGGATCATCTCACTGGTCTAGAAACATGTCAGTATCGCTTATCTCCAAAAACATAAACAAAACAAAAACTTGCTTCAAGCCCATGTCCTCCTATAACTCTGTTCTTTTTCCTAATAAACCTCGCCATTGCAATGGTCAGTTTTTGTTCTCACGCTTCCTCATCTCCAACTTTTCCTCAAGCCACTTCAATCGGGCACTTGTCCTTACTAAATCAAGGTCATTAAGGACCTGCATCTTGCCAAAGTCAATGTTTCTTTGTTTAATTTTTCTGTTGGCGTCTTTCTGAACTTCTTAGCAGCATCTGAGACTGTTGAAAACTTTGTCCTTTGTGAAACACATTCTTCTTGAGCTTCCATGGCTTCATACTCCCCTGGCTTTTCTCTTTCTTCTCAATCTGCTTGGCTTTCCCAGGAATCCGTCCTAGTAGCCTTCTCTGCTCTACACATTTGCTCCCTAAGTGATTTCCAGCCCCTTTACTTAATTTGTTTTTCTTCATGAATTTGATCATATTTCCTCTCAACTTCTAATTTTGAAAAATTCAAGCTTACCAAAAAATAAGAATAGTAATGATGAACATCTATATACTCTTCAATGAAATTCATCAGTTACTAACATTTTGCCAGCATTTGTGTACACACTCTCTGTCTTCCTCTTCCCCTCACCTCTCTCCCTTGCCCTTCACATTTGATTTTTTGCTGAAACATTTGAAAGCAGGTTTCAATCAACAGGATACTTTTCCCTTAAATACTTTAGCATCTATATTCCAAAACTGGAGTAAAGGTTTTCCTAAATAACTATACTATTATTAATATATCTAAGAAAATTAACAATACATTGATATCATCTAATATGCAGTCTATGTTCAAATTTCCCCAAATCTCCAAAATATGACTTTCATAGATGTTTTTCTTTTAAATCCAAGATCCAGACAAGATCAGGCATGTTCAGGATGGTATGGCCGTAGACTAAATCCAAGATCCAATCGAGACTGTTACATTTGATCATTTTAGCTCTATTCTTTTTTATTGCAGAACACACATCCTACACACCCACCTCTTTTTTTCTTCACGAAATTGACTTTTTTTTTTTTTTTTTTAAGCAAGGCCCATTGCTTCAGCAAAAATTGACTGTTTTGAAGAGCCCACTCTTGTAGAATGCATTGTAGATCAGTGATTCTTAATTGGGATGATGTTCGCCCCCTAGGGGATGTTTGGCAAAGTCTGAAGACATTTTTGGTTGTCACAACTGGGAAAGTACTACTGGCATCTAGTGGGTAGAGGCCAGGGATGATGATAAACATCCTATAAGGTACAAGGCAGTCCCCATAACTAAGAATTATTCAGCCCAAAATGCCAGTAGTGCTGAGGTTGAGAAACCCTAGTCTAAATTTATCTGGTTGTTTATTCATGATTACATTCAGGTTCCATATCTTTTGTTGAGAAAGCCACACTAATGATACTATGGCTTTTTAGTGCATCTCATCAGGAGGCCCTGCCTGTCAGTTGTCCGTCTTGGAGGTCTACAAGTCTGATCATTTAGTTAAGTAAAGACTACTGGACCTCTCCATTGTAAAGCTACATTTCCCCTTTGCAATTGGTAAATAATCTGTGGCGTGATACTAGGGGATCAAGTGAATACTCTGTTGCCCCAAAATATTTTTCCAATACTTTAGCATCCATTGATGATCTGTGCCTGAACCAAATATGACATCAGAGGATGTAGAACAGCTGTTTTCTTTTATTCTCTCATTCCTTCTATGATTATTAGCTGGTGCTCTTCTGAAAAGAAGAGCTTTTCATTTCTCTTTCTGTTTTTCATTTTGGTATTACTATGGACTATTGGTAATTTTAAATTCAATATTCTATAAGAACCTATTACCATAATTATTCATTTTTATGCTCAAATTGTCACTAACTTGGCCATGAAAGCCTCTTCAAGCTATCTTCTGTATCCTTTTGACAATTCCCATTAGTCTTTGAACACCTCTTTGTTTTCTGGCACAAAATTATGACCCAGGCTCACTTTTCACATTCCGTGCCACTGCCCTGAAATCATCCATTTTTCCAAGTATTCCACATTTCCTTTAAAGAGGCATGGTGTTTAGAAACCAAGAACTAGGTGCTAGGTGTAGTCATTACTACAAGGTTATCATTAATTTTAGGCCCTCTCAGTGGACAGAGAAAAAATCATGAAGTCTTGGAAAATTATATACATTTAAAAAAAATCATAACTTAATACCAACTGATGACCAATCATAACTTAATACCAATACCACCAATTCAAATCCAGCAAATACCACTTCACCTTTGTCCTTGTATATTTGAATCTTCCTTCTCCCACAGTGAGAATCCTGGTTCTCAACAAAATCAATGTATTTTCTCACTTGTTCCACCCTATAATATACACAAAACAGTTTGAGAATTGCTGCCTATCACTCCCTAATTACTCCTTAATCAGTAATTTTTGTTATCTCTAGTTTATCCTGTGTTTCTTTTTTTTTTTTGGAAAAAATGAAGGAACACAGAAGCACTTCTACAATGGTAAAGATCTTTGAAAATCTCCTTCTCCATAAAAGCCACAACAACATTGGCAAAAAATAGTCAAAATCAACTTTTTCAGAACTCTAAAAATTAACCAAAGGCTTGCAAAAATCTGGGGAGGATTTATTAAAGAAAAACAAAAAGCAAACAAACAAACAAAAAAACAAGCTGAATATAGGTCAGAACAGAAAGCTTTGTGCCATTTTAATTTATTCTAGTTCCATGCCTCTTGCTCCAGCTTTGCTAGCCTTGAAACTACAGTACCTGTGAAAACCAGCTGTCTAGCAGCCACTGGAAGGGACAGAATAGGTTTGAACCTCCCCACCCTCAAACTCCTAATGCAGAGAATTATTACTATTTGATCTGTTTGGCAGCTCCCTGAAAAATCGCCACTCCTAGGCTTGTCTTTATTTGAACTGACTCAGAGCTCATTCTATGCAAATAATCCTATCCCCAGGACATTTGTTGAAAAAAAATCAACTGCAATTGTTTAATATTGCAGCTTCCTGAGGCAGTAATGCTAGCTGAGACTAAATAAAGCTGACCAAAGATCTTAAAAGGAAAAGCTGGAGAATGAGATGTCTATAGAGGCTTGAGCCCAGGAGTTTGAGGTTGCAGTGAGCTATGATGACACTACCGCACTCTAGCCTGGGCAACAGAGTGAGAACTCCTCTCCAAAAAAAAAAAGAAGAAGAAAAAATAAAGAGAAAAGAAAATATGAATAGACAAATAAATAACGAAATTGAATTAGTAATAAAAAAACAACCCACAGAGAAAAACCCAGAACCAAATGGTTTCACTGGTAAATTCTACTAATTGTTTAAAGAATTAAAACCAATATTCAGAAACTTCCCCAAAATGGATGGGCAAGAACATTTCCCCCACTCATTCTATGAGGCTAGTAGTATCCTGATACCAAAACCAGAAAAGATATCACAAGAAAAAAAACTACAGATGGACATTTCTTATGAATACAAGTGCAAAAATCCTCCACAAAGTACTAGCAAACCAAATTCATCAACATGTGAAATGAAATCATAGAGTATGACCAAGTGAAATTTATCCCAGGGATGCAATGTTGGTTTGACATCTGAATATCAATTAGTGTGATACACCATATCAATAAGATAAAGAACAAATTATCTCAATAGGTATAGAAAAAGCATTTGACAAAATGCAACACCCTTTCATGATAAAAGCATTTGATAAAGTAGGAATAGAAAGGAACTTTTTCAACATGATAAAGGACATCTATGAAAAACTGTTTTTGGGCTGGGTATGGGGGCTCATGCCTGTAATCCTAGCAATTTGGGAGGCCGAGGCAGAGGATTACTTCAGGCCAGGAGTTCGAGACCAGGCTGAGCAACATAGGGAGATCCTATTTTTACAAATAGAAAAATTGGCCTGTAGTCCCAGCTACTTGGGACACTGAGGCAGCAGAATCGCTTGAGCCCAGTAGTTTGAGGTTGCAGTGAGCTATGATGACATCACTGCACTCTATCCTGGGCAACAGAGCGAGATCCTGTCTCAAAAAAAAAAAAAAATGGGCAAAGGATTTGAAGAGACTTTTCTCCAAAGAAGATATATGTGGCCAATAAGCACATGAAAAGATGTTCAACATCATTAGCCATCAGGGAAATGCAATTCAAAACTACAATGAGTTACCATTTAACACTTACAAGGATAGCTAAAATTATTTATTTATTTATTTATTTATTTTGAGACAGAGTCTCACTCTGTTGCCCGGGATACAGTGCAGTGGCATCATCATAGCTCACTGCAACCTCAAACTCCTGGGGTCAAGCGATCCTCCTGCCTCAGCCTCCCGGGTAGCTGGGACTACAGGCACGCGCCACCATGCCTGGCTAATTTTTTCTATATATTTTTAGCTGTCCAATTAATTTCTTTCTATTTTTGGTAGAGATGGGATCTTGCTCTTGCTCAGGCTGGTCTCGAACTCCTGAGCTCAAATGATCCACCCGCCTCGGCCTCCCAGAGTGCTAGGATTACAGGCGTGAGCCACCGCGCCCGGCCAGTGGTGGGTATTAACGGTTAAAGTTATGGTCTATAATGCAATGAGAAGTGAGAAGCAGATGAATGGTGACTAAAAGGATCTCACCACTAAGGATTTTTATTATTTGCTCCATATTCTCCTACTGTAACTCATTTGTTTATTCATTTATTCATTAACTATTTATTGAACATTTCTTCTGTTAGGCACTATACATACAATGTTAGAAATAAACCATGCAGTCCCTATTTTGCTGGAGTTGACACCTTTCTCCAATGAGAGAGACACACAAAGCTAGCCGGCAATGTAGCATGATGGTTATGCATGTGGGCATTGGACCCAGACACCCTGACTCTATCACTTATTCTGTGATCTTAGATGAGTTACTTAAGCACTTTGATCCCATCATATATAAAATAGGCTCATAAGAGGTCCCCGCAACCAATATCTCCATCGTAAGGTTCTTAAGAGGATTAGATAAGTCAATACAAGGATAAAGCACTTTACCTAGTGCCTGGCATGTGGTATACACTAGGAAATGTCAGCTATTTTTATTTCCAGGCAATTATGCCA
The DNA here is from genome assembly GCA_963575035.1 of Avahi laniger. NCBI lineage: Eukaryota > Metazoa > Chordata > Mammalia > Primates > Indriidae > Avahi > Avahi laniger. The sequence goes on along the minus strand of CAUYSK010083972.1, from coordinate 3,602 downwards.
CTGTGTGGTTGATGTTACAAGAGGGGAATTTATTTTATTTTATTTTTTTATTTTATTATTAATTTTATTTCAGCATAATATGGGGGTACAGATGTTTAGGTTACGTGTGTTGCCCTTGCCCCCCTCCCCCCTCAATCCAAGTTTCACATATGTCCATCCTTCGCGTGGTACGCATTGCACTCTTTGTGTATGCATATACCTGTCCCGTCCTCCCTCCTCCCCGCTCCTCCCTCCCCCAGCCCAACATCCAATAGATGTTATTAGTATATGTTCACGTATGGGGTGATCAGTTAATACCAATTTGATGGTGAGTACATGTGGTGCTTGTTTTTCCATTCTTGGGATACCTCGCTTAGTAGAATGTGTTCCAGCCCTTTCCAGGAGTATATAAGAGGTGCTATATTCTTTAATGTCAACTTAGATATTTATTCCAGGAACACTTCCTTGGCCCAACCTCTTTCTATCAGTGGTTGATAAGCAGTGAGCCATCAATAGGGGCCAGTGTGGCTGTGTGTCCACAACATAGCTCTTTGTACTTTCCTGTAGCCTCTGATAATCGCATGATGAAAAGTTATGTCTTTCTCCCTGTTATACTATAAGGATTCTTGATTGCAAGGAATGTGTCTATTTCGATAAATTCAACCGACAAAGTGCCTGGATTGTAGAAGATACTCAGTAAATATCTGATGCACAAATGACCAGTGATGGAAATCTTGTATAGCATTTTGCAAAGTGTTTTAAGAAAAATGATAATAATCATTCTGGCAAAACAATAATTTTATATTGTAAATTTAGGAAATGCCAAGATAAGTACACTTAAACAGTAAATTTATAACAAGAATTCCGAGAGCTATATGTATGCTAATTTACACTGTAGCTTTCCAAGAGATGACTACACTATTTAGTGTTTACCAAATTTGCTTCAGAACCTCTTTTTCATTTAACATCTGTTAACATTTCAAGTTACTTTTCAGAACACAGTATTGGAAAAACTAGACTAGTCTATCCTATTTATTAGCTAAAATGTATTTTAATCCTCCACTTAACCAAAAAATAAATACATAAATAAATAAAATCAGTTTCTGTTACCTTTTTACCATAATTCATCATAAATAAAATGTTGGGAATAAATTAGCATTTCTACTTCTATAATACTTTTATTTTTAATATTAGGTCACCTGAAATTTCCAAAACTTTCTTTATTTCTTTATTTTAATATGGTCATAAAGAGAATAAAGGAATGATAGTTGGTACATTAAAATAAGGCAACCAATTTAGTGAAGAGCAAAGGCTGGACTTTCTTTTCTATTTTTGTCAGAAAGATACGGTAAAAAGCATGACATCATATGTAAAAACAATCATTATAAGTATTCCATTAAATTATTGCTGTTAATATGTGTTCCTTAAATCAATACTTTCCTGAATGATTATTTTTCATTCATCTCAACAGCTTTGTTGAACTACATTTATTAATATCGAAATGATTTTTTTGTGTGTGAAGTGCTGACTATGGATTTTACATTTCCCTCCAACAGATGATTGCTGAGATGGTTGCTCAAGTATTAAGTCACTTTCCAATAGATGCTATACTTTGATTTACACATTATTACCTTTCCTCCTTGAGAAATTTTTTATTACATCGAAGATTTAAATGCTAAATAATTTTTCATCCCATTTTTTCAATTCCACAAAACAAATACCCAAATATACTTATATTAAGATTAACTGATTTTCTAACTATACAAACTGATGTGATTGACATAAATCCTAACTTCTAAGGGATAATTGTTTAAAAACTTTTAGGGTAAGTATAAATCTATATCCATGTGTTATTAAAAGGTACAAGTGTTATGAGCACCTTAAAGAAAGAAATGTTAACATTTTTAGGTGGAGAACGGTCAATTAAGATCAGAAAAAAATTTAAAAAGAGCGTTATAAAGATATTTTTCCCCTTAAAAACTGGATTGGATTCAAGGAGGCAGAGTTTGTAGAGGTTATTTCAAACTGCAGAATTAATAGGTAAAAAAGAATAAAAGTGGCAAAATATGAAACATGTTCAGGAATAATTGATTGTACTGAACGATTGTAGTCTTTAAGTGTTCAACGGAAGTGGAAAATAGACTGGAAAGTTTAGGTTGAGACATTTTGTGGAATTATTTGAAAATCAGATGGAGGGATTTGTGTTTAATTCAACTGGATGTCATTTAAGGTGGTAAAACAGGAGATGGATTAAATCAGTGTGACACTTAAGGTATATTGATCAGCCATAGGATGAGCCACAGACAGGAAGACCAGTTAGGGAAAGGGCAACAGGCAGCAGCCTTGTGAGAGGATTAGAAGACTTCATCCAAATTAGAATTAGAGTAATGAGAATGGAAAGGGGAAGGTGGATTTGATAGTTAAAGGACACTGACCGAGACAAAATAGTTGATGATGACATTTTCTCATAATTCAATACAGAAATTTAAATACAACACAGAGAGCAAAAAAAGTGGGAATTCAAATTACGTACCAGGAATTCACTTTGATGGTTTTACAGCATGTATTTTATTTTATTTTATTTGGCTTTTAAAGTGGTCCTACGGCTTTATTTGTTTTTTTTGTGGTTGTTGTTTGTTTTTTTTATTTCAGCATATTCCAGGAGTACAAATGTCTAGGTTACATATTTTGCCTTTGCCCCACCCAAGTCAGTGCTTCAAACGCGTCCATCCCCCAAACACTGCACACTGCACCCATTAGGTGTGAATATACCCATCCCTCAAAGAGGAATAATTATAACTCTTAAAATTTAGGGGAAAATGTATAAAAGTTTGTCCATGAATTTAAAAAGGCCTCACATTAAATTATAGAAATAGAATACCTGTGAAATTTCCACTCTAAATGAAAAAAAATGTATATTTTAAAAATTCCTTAAAATTTATGATCGACTGAAAATATGACAATAATTCTTTACTTTTCCTATACTCATACCCTTTGCAATGTGGCTTTGTAACTTAACCGAGGGTGAAAGCTGAATCATCCCAAGTGAGACTGTCCTGGACCAGCCAGTCCCTAGCTGACCCACATGTGATCTGTCAATTGACCACAAATGGATGAATGGGCTCAGCCGAGGATTACATCTGGCCCAGATCAGCAGAATCATCTTGGTGACACACGGACTCATAAGATAAATAAAAGATTGTTTTTTGAAGCTGTTGAGTTTTGATTAATTTTTTAACCCAATAGCTAAATGATACTCTTTAATTGACAACAAAGCCATTGTTTACATGAAGGCATTAAAAATTAGATTATGAGTTACTTATATGATATGTAAAACCTCTTTGATAACAAGCAAAATTTGATTCCAAAATGAAATATCATTCTCTAGGAGGTGTAATTTTTTTTTTATCAATTTTTAAAAAATGATGGACCCTGCTATGGTTATGATTACTTATTAATATCAAAGTTTTTAAGATCGCATTTTATAATCTCATCTAACTTG